>OMNW01008655.1:32744-63156 GCA_900303245.1 Selene dorsalis
TGTGGGTGTGCATGTCTGCATGCATGTGTGTGTCAGTCATGCTTGACAAGACGTTTGTCAAGACTTAAACGCTTTCAAAGCGGTACAGACTCTCAAGGTGGAGGCCATTTGGTCTCGAACTTCATCTGAATACATTTACATCCACTTAACATTACATGTCATACATAAAAGATGGGGTAATAATTGCTTCAATAAAAATTTCATGATGGGCAAGCTTCATTTGACAAACCCATTTGTTCCTCCTTCACATATTTTTCATTTTGGGGAGTTTGCTGCACAACAGCTCCTCGCAGCTTAATGATGACATTGCAATTATAAGTGGTTGCTGTTTCTGTGTGTCTGCATCTGTTTGAATGATCCTGGCTGTGCTTCAGTGTTCTGTGTATACACTGTTTATATATTGCTTTTCCTGCATCCGTGAATATACCATTCTAATATGTATTCTACTGGGGCTGTCAAACAATTAAAAAAATGAATCCCAATACTACTCTGTGATATCCTGATTGAAGTACTAAATGTTACATATAGTAATATTACTTGTATTTTCTTCTATTTGTTCTTCTATAGTATTGAATAACGTAATTTATGTTCATACAGTACAGTTAATCCATTAGAATTTAAGGATGCAATTTTAAAGGTTGTCCTCCTCCACCGTCCACCATCGGCCACCGTCGCGGACATAGTTTACAGCTAGTCTGATAGAATGATCAGACTAGTCACTGCCACTGTCAAACCGAGAGTTTAAATTTTCCCACTCTCGTCTGTGATCAAACCACCAATGGCATCAAGTTTTACCTGATCACGGGCAGAGTGGGGTGATGCTGCATTCAAGACGGAAATACGTGACAAATGTTCCTGTATTTCAACAGACAGGTGACAACCCCAGTGGCGACACGGACACAGACCATAGACTGTTTGCACAGACAGGCTCTACCTGAGTCACGTGACGTGATTAATCTTGCGTTAATATTTTTTTAAATGCGTTATTGTTTCCAGATGAATCGCATGTGTTAACGCGTTAACTTTGACAGCCCTAGTATCTTCATGTGTATTTGCTGGCATCTGTATGTGGACACTCACCAGCTCCTTCTTCTTCATGCACTCCATGAGAATGATGAACAGATGCTGGGCCTGTGTGCGGCTGTAGGTGAATGTCTTCTGGATGGTCACCAGCAACTGGTCTCTTAGAGACTCATTAATTATGCTACAGAGGCAAAGAGGTGTGGGAAGAAAAAAAAGAGGGTGTCAGGAAGGGGCCAGGTAGAGGTAAGGAGAATAAAACACTGAGGGGGAAGTGGGCAAATTAGATTTGTTTGACAGTAAGTCATACCAAGGTTGACAGCGATACTTCCTCTGAGTCCTTGGTGAGATGTGATTTACCCCCATCTTTAACTGGATATATAAAGCTCTAAAAATCAATTAAACCAAGTAACTGTATGTCTCATGAGAAATATAACCTACCATACTTTCATGAGTGTTATTAGCAGTGTAAGTGCTGCATCAGCACATCATGTTTTTATGTGTGTGCTCAAACATGCATAGCTGCAGAATTACACTGTTGCTTCAGCATTCGGCACATATGAAACTGTATGCGTTATGTTTGATCTGGGGAACTTTAATCATGATCATTTAATAATAATTAGAACTAAAATGCTATCAGTAAATATTCAGCAGTGTTACTGATTTGCCTTACAGGATGAAATTTACATAAGTGAGTGTTTGTCCTTGTGTTACAGCATAGTGTGCACATGTGACTGCATACCCTCCCTCCTCAGAGTATTTGTGTCCAAAGGCCAGAATGTCCGAGGCTCTGCCACTGCCATCACACACCACCACAGGGACTGGAGGAGTGTCCCTGAGGTACTCCAGCACTATGGAGATCACATTAGGACCACCCTCTACAATCAGAGCCACCACTGGCACACCCTGACCGATACCTGCACATAAAGAGTGGGAGCAGAAGAAGCATGGGGTGATGGAGTGAATATAGAGAGGAGAACATGTGAAACAATACAGAAAGGGAAAAGAAAAGTGAAGAAAGAAAGGACAAAAATAGAAAAAGACACAGGGAATATGGTCATTACATCAGCCATACTTGATCCACAAATAGAAAAACTAAATCCAACTTTGTTACTTACATGGTGTGAATGTGACACCTGTGATGTCTCACGATTCGATTGTCAAGACTCTAATTATGGCAGAGAGCTGTTTAAAAACAGCACATGTACCAAAAATAACCAACCCACTTTGTGCTCTGTTCCAGTGTCTTGTGTGTGTGAGAGAGGGAGCATTTCTCTGATAAATCCCCCACTGTTCCACACAAAAATGGCTCTGTGCCTGCTCATCACGGGCTATTTAGGGTAATTATGAATAATTAGCAGGTGGGTTTTTCTGCATGAGGTGAGGCTATGTACAGGAGCAGGTACTGTAGATATGAAAATCACTACACTCTCAAAGGAATTTCCTGCCTTATTCTTGCTCCTCTCTATATAGCTTTCGATTTCTTTTATGAATTAAGCTTCTCTTTCTCTCTTTCAACCACTAAATATTGTCTTTAAACGCCATAGACCCTGTAAACTCCAGAGCCCCGTTCTCTCGGGTATTTTGACTCTTGTAATTCAAAAGCTGTGTAACTGTCAGATCTTCCCTGCCCTGCATCCTCACCCTGGTCTGCATAATTCACTAAGGAGAAAGCATCGTCTGTGTCTCAAACACGCGAGCAGACGAGCACATACAAATGCATACTTACGTACAGTTTAGTACACACTCACATCCACACAAGCACATGCACACATTCAGTAGCATACCCACCACCACTACACTTTGCCTCACACAGCCTCGTGTGGCCTTGCAACAGGGACAGTTACATAAGGAGAATATTTTAGGGGCCTTGCCTACTTCAAAGAGATAAAACGTCACTGTGCCACAGCACATCACACGACTACATATCAACAGGGCAGAATGTGAGAGAGACACAGATTTTTCCATTTCTTTTCTGTGTCTATTTTTGTTGTTTAATACACGTGTGTGTGACTTTGCTGTTAGGTCGGATTGAGCGCTGATATTGATGACTGGTGAGCTTTGGAGGCAACGCTGCAGTATCTAAAGCAGATTATTGTTCAACTGAAACCCACCGAGGAGCAGATGAGGAAGGGAAGCACAGCTGTGTCATGACTAATTGGTAGCAGAAGATTCTGCCTGCCTGTGTGCACACACACACACACACACACACACAGACACACACACAACACAGCAACTAACACAAATGCAGATAGCTATGAACACACAAAAAACAAAACCACAAATGAAGTAAGTTTTTCTTTTGCCTGACTACCCAAAAACAGCAGGCACATTTTCGGATGACTTTTGACCTCTTATTCACAATTGGATTTTCTAATTAGCCACGCCACTGACTTTTGCATTTATTCCTGCGAGGGTGTGGATGTATTAAAACATGGATGGTGAAGCCGAACAATGTGGCCTATTCATTCTAATTAATGCTGTAACCGAGTGGAAACACTGAAAAGTTTTCTTCTACCTTGAACTGTGGGCACCAATAACGTACAGGAAGGAATCACATTGTTATTCACTTAAAATGCTTTAACTAAGAGTCTCCAGTTTTACAGTGCTGGAGATTTTAATTTTACTTCAGTTTTACAGAAATTTATATCATTATGGATTCATAAGAAAAAAAAAGGCCCAATGGACATGATGTCCCAAAGTCCAGTCCCCAGGCCTGTGTGGAGACTGAGGCCTTAAACTTACAGGTATTGGTGCCCTTCCAACTTCTGCTTCTATTGCAAAGTGCAATTTTATACTTTTTAAAATGTAATATTTTTATTGTTAGAAAGCTGTGAGTCATTTTAATTAGTTCTCCAGTGGAGTTAGTGTTTTATTTACTATAAAGGGAGAATTCAGAACAGCAGAGCAATCAAGCAAATTTGGGGTGAGTTGGAAAATAAACTGGACAGATCTATTACACATTCAAAGGAAAACCTTTGGCTGGAGTAGCAGAATGCATGGGATAACGTTAGTGTTGAAGTTCTCAGGAAATATACTGACACTACGCCAGAGAACTGTGCTGCTGTAATTGCTGCCAAAGGTGGACATACCAATTATGCAAGTTAAAAGTGGATAAAAACTGTTCACCTGATTGATCTCAGAGCAACCACCTGCATATTTCACGAACATTATGAAATTAAATCATGTTTGGGAGGTAAAAAAGCTCAGGTACTTTCAGATCTGTCAGCTGTTCTAATCATTTTGGCCACTCCTGTACATCTACCTTTACATGAGGGAAAATCTACAGGACTGCCATTGGTAAACCAAATGATCACATGTACATTACATGAAGAAAACTATAGGACTACACCTCTTAATCATTTAATTCAGGTGTTTCACTCAGTCTCATTAATTGTGAGTGGTATTATTGCAAAATGGAAACGTTCAGGATCCACAGCACCTCAGCTGTGAGTAGTGTAAGAGCCACCAGTGCTCCACTGACCAGAGTTCCTCTGGCATTAAAATTACACAAAAACTGTGCATCAGGTGCTTCATGGCATGGGCTGTGGCCAAGCAGCTGCATACAAGCTTTAACATCACCAAGCACAATACCAAGCACTGGAGGAAGTGGTGTAAAAAGCGCTGCTGCTGGACTCTGGAGGAGTGGAACCGTGTTCTGTGAAGTGGCAATTCAGGCTGTATCTGGCAGTATGATAAATGAGTGTGTTTGGTGAATGCCAGGAGAGGGTTACCTGCCTGATTGCATTGTGCCAGCTGTACAGACTGGTGGAGGAGGGGTAATAATGTTGTTGTTTTGTAGGGGTTGACCTGGGTCCCTTAGCTCCAGCAACTCTTAATGCTTCAGCCTACCAAGACATTTTGTGCTTCCAACTTTGTGGGAACAATTTGGTGTTGGCTCCAGTGCACAAAGCAATGTCCATAAAGGCAAGGTTGGGTAAGTATGGTGTGGAAGAACTTGATAGAGCCCTGACCTCACCCCAACGAATACCTATGGGATTAGGCCTGCACGATATCAGCAAAATCTCTGATGTGCAATGACACTGTTCAATATTGCGATGACGATATGGCTTGTGATAAATAAGAAAATATTCAGGTGTGCATATTAAGTATATAGTTCCTGTGTCACTCTGAAAACGACTCAATACGCTGGAGTACATACACCAGGCCTGTAGTGGCGCTATAACACTGCCACACAATGCACCAAAAACAGAGAAGAAGAGTGGAAAGCTTGCACGCTGTAAACAATCTCCAAACATTATAAGTCAATTAAACATGAGAAGCTATGCCAGTATAAATATGCTGATCGATGCCATGTGGGTGTGTTTCAGGCGTGGTATCTGAGGGACCCGACAGAAGTCCGCCATTGTTGTTACGTTACATCTAGCGGTGTCGCTCAGGTTACAGGTATGAGGTGCAACTGTAAATAAAACTTACTCATCGCATTTCAGGCAACTTTTCTGATGTGTTTATCGTGCATGTTGACATCACGATGACGATGAAAATAAGATTTGGGATGAACTAGAACCAGCCAGGCCCTTCAAACCAGCATTAGTGTCTGACCTCATAAATACTCTTCTGGATGAATGGGCAGAAATTCCCACAGACACACTGCAAAATGTTGTAGAAAGGCTTTTCCAGAAGAGTGGATGCTGGACCAACTCCATATTAATGTCTGTGGATTCAGAATGGGATGTCATAAAAGCTTCTGGTTGATGGTCTGACACTTTTGTCCATACAGTGTTTTTTTCTTACAGATTTTTCATTGGACTTTTAAATTCTACCTACTTTTACCTAACACAACTGTTAGTATATGCTTTCAGAAAAATACACACCTTACATGACACATCCTACTGTATATGCTGCATACTGCCTCTCAAAGTGTATCTGGCCCAGCCCTTCTCCTACACTGACTGTATCCATGCACCATTCACACACTCCGACACATCAGAAAACACAAACATCAAATCCGTACTCTTACTCCCACTCTTTCTTTCTCCTGTCTCTTTGTATCCCAACCATAGTTTTAACCCAGCGCCCACACCTTATCTCTAAAGGAGGGAAACCACACTGAAAAAGTGTGAAAAAGCAGAGGCAGAAGAAGAGGAGAGAGAGGTGGTCGACGAGAACCCATGGCCAACTTTCTATATTTATCCAGCCTGGGAGACGAGGAAGTAACGAGGAACAGAAGGAATTAGGGAGGGAAAGAGGAGCGTGTAAGCAAGACACACATAACGTGCTTAAATGGTCCTAATTAAGGATCCAGCGATGACTCATCCCCTGCATGCGCGTGCATCTGTGGGTGCCTGGGTGTGCGCGTGTGTCTGCGAGGTTGTCCTTGTATGTGTCAAATTAGTATCAGCATGACTGGAGGTGTGCCACAGTATGTGGGTCGTTGTCTTCTCACCCACCCAGCACTCCCCCACAAAAAATAAAAAAATAAATAGACACTCTCTCTCCCTCTCGCTATCTCACAAACGCACACACAACATTATTCCACTCGCAACAACTAAAGCAGACACGAAACATCACATCTGTGAGGGCGACTCGACTCGACAAGCTGCAGAACAAAAGGTCAGGGGGTTCGGTACATTAAAAGGCCAAAGCTTCCCTCCAACTTAGTTTTTTCAGTTATGTTATGACATCAAGATATCCTGCCACTTTTGACCTATTCACAGGAATCAATAGGTTCAGATGGCCCATGTCACCTTTTTACCGGTAGAAGGTGTCGTTGCTGTTGTGCCTACAAGACTGAGTGAGCCACAGAGAATCAATCATGGACGGTGCCAGTGACCATTTACAAGTGGGAAATTGGGGTTAAAGGAATTGATTTGTGTATGACTTTGTGTGCATGTGCTTCTGAGAGAACTCTCTCACTATTCAAGTTGGTATTCAGTGATGCAGAATATTAGACCACACTCACAGTCCCTTGGATATCAAAAAGCTGAGAGTGAATGCATCCACCAAGCATTTGCAAGGGATTTACACCCATTCGTCAAACTACCTCAAATGGTGTAAATGCATCTTTCTATTCCAGAAACATGTGCAAGCTCCACTCCTACTCCCAGGTATGTCCGTGTCAGTGAGTGGTTTGTGAAAAGAGCCACCCCCAGAGTAGGTACGCTGTAGAAAAGGCAGCTCTTTCTGTGCTGGAGTGGTCCTGACGCTCATATGCACAAATCCCCAGACAGACCAAGATGGATTCAGATCTTGATTTTGTCCATAGTTTGTTCCGGTCTGATACAACCTTGTTAAATTTGTAATCTGACAAAAGAAAAGTTTGTCTTTTCCTTACATAAACACTCTGGTTAATCTCTGATAATCTTTTACAATTTTGCATTAGCCGTTAATGAGACTTGATATAGTGTAAGTCTCCACTCTGCAGTGCCGTTAAATTGTCTATAAAAGCAAGGGTAAACATGTCATTAAGTTTATTGCACAGTTCATAATCATAATTCAAATGGTCTATAAGATTTCTATGCAGCGACCGTCTACTAAATGTATTTGATGGAGAGAAGACAGAGAGAACATTGCTACTTGCCTTATTTAATTGTTTAGTGGTGTGCATAAGCCACCTACCAGAACACTTCTCACTACTCTTTTTTTTTTTTTTAACACTCCTACTCTTCCATTTACAGTACCACAGTTCACACTCATGATCATGCACTCAGATTTTTTCCACACCACATAACATGTCGCCATCCGTGCACATCCTCAACCTGGAACCGCACCAAGAGAAAGTCTTGTATCCAACTACTAACTATCTCTCTCTCTTTATTATCTTTCCACCACAGGTTTGAACACTCTGGTGGTTCATGTTTATCATTTTGACATGTTTTTTGTTTCCATTCGTGCATGAACACACCTTACCCCATTGACTTCAACTGTCCCCACACTGTCTCTGAACGGTTATTCTCAGGTGCCTGCCTCAATGCTTTGCTTACTGATCCACACTCAAAGTGTCACTTTAACCCACTGGTTCAACCATCCTCATCAATGCAGCACCACCATAGCAATCAAAACCACTGAACATAGGGATGATTAAAAATCATTTCTACTTCTTCATTAGTGGGATTTTTGTGAGCTAGCAGTATACCTCCCTCATTCCATGTGTCTCTTGTTTGTCCCCTGTTCGTGTCCCTTTGTATTGGCCTGGGTGTGGTGATCCAATTTCCTCATCCCATTGTGATTCCTTTGCATTTGCTGGTAATCATCTCATCAACCTCACCTGAAGTGTGCAGTATTTAAACAGCGGGTATGCCCTCCAGTCTTTGCCAGATTGTTCTGTGTGTCAACAACCAGTTCTATGAATCTTGAGTAATTTCTCATGTTGTGTGCATCATTGTTTTTTGTCTGTGATTCAGGTTCATCGCTCCATGACATCCTGATTTGTCTGCTGCTGTCAGACACTCATCCATCTCCATGTGCCTGTGACTGGACAATCAGGTCTCTGCCTGCCTCACTCCTCTAGCTTAGCTACCTGATTCCCTGCCTGCTGTGCTCCACTGCTTACATCAGCCTTACCACCAACCTTAAAATAAACAATCTTTGAACCTCACTACACCTCTGGGGTCTACCTTTGGGTGCTGTTCAAAGTGTGCATGTGATTTCAGATTAACTTTTGTACAGCATAATTTACAAGCTTCACTCTACAGCTGTCAACAACTGCTACAGTATTTGTGTCTTATTTGGTACAGGTTCATTTAGCAGATGGTAACATTTGTACAGCAGGTTCAAACTGTAATGGTCACAGACCAAAAAAAGCCTACCTTAGCTGAAAACTCAAGATTTCATCCAAGCACTTATAGTACCGTACTTGAAAGGAGAGCATTACAAGCCACTTGACTTCATATGTACTATAGCTTAACTGTAATATCTTCTCTATGGGCTGCTCCACAATGGAGGTCACAATGTCAAGGCTAATCTGCAACGCAAGGTCTCCTGGCTTCTGGATTCAATTACCCAAGCTACTTCAGCTTTTACGTATGCTGTGATAAATGGGAACCACTGCTATAGGAGGGTCAGTGAAGGTTACAGAGAATAGCCACAGAGTTAAAACACACACATGATGCCTAAGCTTCATGCTTACACCCATGCACCCATGGAATATAAGTACAGTACATAAGTATAATGTGTGTCCCTCTTACTATTCCTAGGAATTTAGGTGAAATGGAAGAGGGCACAATGTTTCATACCTTCTCATAGAGTTTATTAGACTTGCACAACTTTTATTTCCCTTTGAGCCTGATGTGAACATTAATTGTGCAGGGTAAAAAGCGTGAGCGAATTTTTCTCTTGTTCAACTTTACAAGAAACATTCATAGACGAAGCCTATTATGTCCTTCCTGTCACTGTGTTTTCACTTTTTTTTATCCCACTTTTTCAGTGAAGACACCTCCGCTGCTTCATATACAATTATCTTCCCTCTCCTCAGTCCCTTTTCTTTGCCTTCATTTTCTAGCTCTCTTTCTAAAGTCTCTTCTTTAGCTTTTCCCCTCTCTCTCTCTGAGGCAAGTGTGTGATTAAAGAGTATCAGAGTCACTGCTGGAGATGTGTCAAAAGAGCTGTGCAGTGAGTGAATGAACTGTGCTAAATGGTAGCAAAATTTAACTGATGTTTCTCATGTATGAGTTGGATGATATTGCCTCAGAAGATGGTGTGAGGAGAATCTCAAGAGAAAGACATACCCCTGGGTGTACGTGATCATAAATGAAACACTTTAAATAACTATAACTATATCAAATAAACTGTTAGATATGTATTTAATCATGGAATGAATGTCTATAATCAGTGGTTAAAACCTCTTCACATGTAAAGTGTTATGTGCTGTCCAAGACAAATCCCTGTCAAAGTAATCTTTGATCATTTACATCTGCATCTCTTTACATGATCCATCAAGTCAGAGCATGTGTGGGCGGACAAACAAGAGGTTCATGCATGTACAGTAGAGGAGTGTGGAGTATTTACTCAAGCGTATAAATGTGTTGGCTGCATCCACCATATTTACAGCCCCCATAACCCCAGTTTCCTTGTCTTAAGACATTTATCTTGTTTACGCCCAGCCAGCACACTGTCCCTTACATACTGTCGTCCACTTTTCACTGAAGACGGTTACAAAACAGCAGGAGGGGAGACAACATCAAGTACAGTAGAGACAGCAGCAAATGAAGAAGGAATACACAAGTCTTGTTACCAGACATGATGTTAAGAGGTTGAGAAACTCCACTGGGAGGTTTCGATAGGGGCCAGTGGTACAGCTATAACCTCTGATGGACATGTGCAATGACCACAAATATCTGATGGCAACAGATAATCAAAGGTTTCAGAAATGTTATCTTGAGTTAGAAGATTTAGATGCTGTCTGCAACATAACGTTTGTGTGTAGTCAGGCCAAAACACCTTTACGTTTATTGTACAGAATTTGATTCACATATTAAAAAAACTATGTTTTAATACTCTGGAGCCAATTCGATTGCTACACAATTTTCAGCAGTCACATGATGATTCCCGTTGCATGGAAAATTGCACACAGGCACTAGCACAGAAGGATTAGCAACAGGATTGCCCAGACAACACAAAAATACCACAGGGGGAGATTACGCATATCTATCCGCCGCACTTCTTTCATCTTGTGTATGTGTGCAGCGTGTGACTATATTTCAAGAAAAAAAAAAGACTTTGTGATTAAATGTGGTCTATAACCCACATGTTAGGGTATTCAAGCTGCTTTCTTCCTTTTTACTTTGTTATTTGCCTTTCCTTGACAGAACCTCAAGCTACACTTGGATCCCACAGGAGCTATGCTGTGAGGAAAATTGATGCGCTCCTCGATTCACCGTGGACAGGTAATCAAATCAAGAAATGGTCCTTGTCTGCCAACCCAACAGCGGTGAATGGGGAAGTAAGATATTCACGTACAACAAGGTAAAGCACATCAGACAGACAAAAAAACACACAGAAACTGAACTGTGGGGAAGCAGTTCTACTTGAAAAACTGTGAAATATAAAATCACACTACAAGAGAATAGATCTGTGGCTAGTTTGTAGTGATGTGTTTTTTTGGTCCTTTTGATGTTACCTCCTCTTGGGGATGAAGCTATCCTTCTGTTGAAAGACAGGTCGAGTTGAGTGTTAAAAATGCCCATGGGTGTGAATGTGAGTGTGTGAGGTTGTTTGTCTCTACATGTCAGCCCCGTGATAGACGAGTGATCTGTACCCTGCTGGTGTTGGCTCCAGCGCTCTGTGACTCCACACAGATAAGAAACATAGCTAAAAGATAAATGTTAATCTGCAAAAACCTGAAATATCTAACCTGGATGACAAGACCAGCTGGATTTATCTAGATTTACATGTTCTCAATTTGATTCAAATCAGTGCCTAGACAAACAGATTAACTGGCTTTGATTGTGGAACTGCACTTGATGACTTTAATTAAAGTTTTACAAGTATAAAGCTGACACAGCACTTTGCAGCACCTGAAGAGGTGCTAAAGTTGAAGCTGGTTATCTTTGTAAGTGCAGAAACTGCTGAGGTACAAGTTATTCTGATAGTATTGTCTGGGTGATGTCTCTGTATAGTGGATGGTCAGTAGCAGATACACAGTTCATCTGGTCTCATCACCTTCTTTCACTAGTAGAAGAAAATCACGTCATCAATTTGAATTTGTTTTAGATCGGATGCTTGTATGACTAGTGGGCGTCCCTTTGCCTTCCCAGCCCCTTTTGTATGAATCCAGGCATAGGATGACAAAGGGAAGTCCATAGGTCACATGACTGGATGATGGCTGAAAACATTTGCATGATGTCAACCCCAGGAACGTATTTTAAGTCCCTGAAGTCAAGACATCAGGAGGAATATAACACTCAGATCGCATTGCAACGGTGACATTTAACAATCTATTATGATGTTGCGATCTGCAAACACCAGTGACAGTGAAAAAAACAGTGCTGACAAAAGTAAGTTTTACGTCATGATATCGCTCTTGACACTAACAATCTGTTTGGTAACACCTTTTTCCAGACACTCTTTTTAAGTGATGCTAAAATGTGTGCTTTCATGTCAACCAAACCCTGAGGAAATTGTTATAAAATGGCTTTACAATGACAACAAAAGAAGGAAATAAATAAATCACGGCTGAAAACAACAATTTCTCTGACTCAGGTTTGCAGTGACACATTCCAAACAATGCTGCGAGAGGCTACTGAGAAATGTATTTAAATGGAATCAGAGAGGTTTGTGTGTACTATTGTCTTTGCTTGAGTGTGTGTGAGAGACAGTGGGAAAAGAAAGGGAAATGCATTTTGTATTGATGCAAATCCATTTGGTTCCTAGCTAAGGTATAATGTGGAAATTGAAAATGGAGAAATGCAATGTGACAGGGGCTCAACGGTGGATGAACACTCCACACGAAGGCAAATAACCACACGTGCAGACTCAGATACACATAACACACACAGTTCCTAAACATCTACACTTTCAGACACACAAGTGTTTAAATACACTTCTTGCTTTAGGGGCATGATTTACTGCTGGTGCAAGTCAAAAAACTGCACAAGATTCTGTTTCAGCAGGAATGTGTTATAATATCCTGCTGTTTATGTGTCAAACATTTTGTGTTTGTACTAAAAATATCAAATGAAAATGAAGATACTATATAAAATACAGGCAAAAGCACATCTGATGTACCTGTCATTCCTCTGTATGTGTGTACCTGAATATGCTTGTGTGTTGTACACTGATGTGGGTACACGTGCATGTACAGTGCTTGTGTGCTTGTCATCATGTTTGTTAGTTGGTTTGGTAAGTGCGCGCAGTGGCTCAGAACAGGAAGACGAGGATTATCAGCAGGTTCATTCAAGGAAACGGTTCATCTGAGCTGTCAGAAAGCTTTGAAAGAAACTATAAACCCGTCCTGAAGGGAGGGACAGTTTCAAAGGCTCATCAAGTTATATCACAGCTGGCTAAAAATACACAGTCTGACAGCATGTGTTCAGTATAAAGCACGTAGTAACAATTTTAGTCTGCTATAAAACAGATGATAAACTCGATTAACCCACAGCGGTGTCACAGATGAAACAAGGATAATAGTGTCATTATGCTGTTATCACTGGTTGTATCTCTTTAAAACACATTCTCTAATTCAGGATATGTAGGTCAACCTGGCAATAGTCATTACAGATACAGTAAATTCCACTCACGCGTGTTTATCTTCTGCAGAGAGATGTGTTTCTCTAACTGGCGTCGCAGTTTGACCTCAGCACCGTACTTTCCCGTGGTGCCATTGTCTGCCAGGATGAAGTGGGAGTGGAGACTGTTCAGGACCGTCAACTTGCTCATCGGGTTGGACATGGTCTGGTATGGCCGCACCACCTAGTCCAGGGGAGACAGCATTTAACAATTATGTAAACATGAGGGAGGCTCATGACTGACAGAGGATGGATTAATCATAACAAGGATATGTTTTCTTAGCACCATTAATGCACTGCAAATATTACAGTATATTCTTATCTATCTCTAACAATGCCTAATAAAGGAGAGCTCTGCCAGCTTCACCAAGTTCAATTCACTTGCCATGGAGTATACCACTCAGTCTTGTAAAACATTTGTATAATGTCCTCTGAGGCTCTGGAGGAAGCTTTCCAAAGTCTGAAAGGAGCTTGGAGGCTGCAAAGTTTTAATAGCATGTCTAAGTCACAAACTGGGACATAGCGTCTGAAAAGCATCTACCAGGCAGAGAAAGACGAATGAAGAGGTGCTATGGGTTGGATCGTGGGAAATGAAGTGTACGTATATCAACATTTAATGGCAGAGCTTTTGTCAGGACGTTAAAAAGATGCTCATTTGACTCTCAGTAAATGATTTTGAATAGTAATAAAAAAATTTAAATTTAAAAAAAAAACGTAAAAGACTACAAGTCCCTTAATTTAACTTTAATCTTTTTTACTACAGCTTCGACTGCAAGAATAGCTCAAAAAATACTTTAATATGTTCACATAATCCATCATTTCAAAACCTCATTTACTGTATTAAGTTACACTATATTACAAAAAAACGCTGTCTGAATATTCATCCAAAATAATGACAGTTTCTAAGAGCTTGGATTTGATCTTTTGCTGCTACGTCTGACAATCTGAAGTAAACTCATCTGGCCATTAGGCATACAGTGGAGACGAATCACGCATGAAAAAAGAGCTTCAGCACTTAATCATCTCATTTTAGCCACCAACATTAATCGGCTCTGCTTGACTTGTTCAGCGGGGCACAGTGCAGCTCATTCTGATGAAATTTTAACTGTAACATAACATTGATTCCCCAGATTTGAATGAGTCAGCATGTGCTCCACATTCTCTTGCCCTTCTGCCAGCTGTCCAACTCACTTTGAGGGAGCGTTTATCATGGAGTGGATTGGCTTACTCAGCACCTCAGTTAATAAGCTGTCAACTGCAATTTACAGGCTCTGGCAACTGTTGACTGAACGTGATTTTTCACATACAGACATGCAAACAAGTGAGATGGTGTGAGCTGTTTTCATTGCTGCATTACTGTTTGCTCTCAGGGACTCACATCTTTGCCAACAAGATCCTCCTGATTTTCCACGATACCCCACGGAGCAATGCCAATGGTGCAGATCTTCCCCCTTGACTTGGAGGCGTGGTCTTTCAGCGCATCACCCACGTGGCGAATCACCCCTTTGAGTGTACATGTGTGGGTTTGAGAGATAGACAGGGAGCAAGATAACAAATATTAGTGTGGTCACAATCAATAGGGAGGCTAAACCTAGATAACAATACACTCTGCTGGGAAGCACTGCAGCTAATTTGAAAACACACAAGGACGCATGTACACAGCTTCAAAGACAGGTAGATCATAGCTCAAGGCCCTGTTGTTCTCAGGGAACCAGCAGTCAAACCTGAAGGCCATCTTATTCCATCTCTCCTGCTGACATTCCCCACCCCCACCCTCAACTGTCCCTCCAATCCATCCCTCCATCCATTATTCGGGTCTTGATCTTCCTCTTTCTTGCCTCTGCACCCACACTGTCACCAAATCTTTCTAGTGCTTTTTGTATTCAAGTGTGCACACACTGCAGGATACAATGATGTATCATTTATCACTATCTGATCTTAATTCTTCCATTAAACACTATTGTTCTCATAATGTTTCTTATTATTTAAGCATTTTTGTGACACAGAAACAAGGCAAGAACACAAATGGTGATCTCCTATACTGAAGACAAAGTAAAACTGGACTGATACAAACTCCACTATGAATACTAATACTACGACTGATAATGTTTGACCAACAGTAAAGCTAAGTAATATCTGGTCCACACTGTCCCAATATATAAAAACATATTAATTTTGAAGTACAGTCAATTATTTTAGTAACCTTGCATAGTAATTCAATCCATTGTAATATCAATGTATATGCCATATGTTCTGTTAATCTGTAACACAACTACCCACAGCAAACCACGATCAGAAACATAGTGAAGCTCAAATTCATTCACAGAAACTACTTTCCACATGCATGCTCACTCCATACTGATGTATTATTTATTGCTGTCAATCTGTCAGATGATATTTCATTTCAATGGATTTTGTTTTGTCACACACTTTTACCCATTGCTCACAGACTGTCTGAGAAACTTGTTTCTTCCTAGACTGCTTCCAACCCTCCACCTCCTGTGTTTAAGATCCAGGCCACTGAGCCCCTCATAATTCCTGCTGCAGGCCATTTTCATCCAGCTACTCAGTGTCTTCAGGATGAGATCGTCTTAGCTGCCAGAGTCTTAAGCCGATCTTCTACACATCATCGATTCCTCAAGAGGAAAATCCTATTTTGCTTTTAGTGGGTTACCACACCTCAAAAGATAAATGATTGACCCTAATTATCATTCCCGTCTTTCTAATAAAAACAACTCTTCTCACCTTTTGTATAAATAGCCTTACTCAACTAACATACCATTTATATAATAAAATACAACAATTGGTCTAAATGGGTCACACCTTTACTGACTTCCACACATAAAAAGTAGCAGCTTGGATACTGTCTCCATTTTCATTCAATATATAATATAGACTATATAATATATAATAGATAAGTTATATGGATAAATAAAAACTGAAATTGAAAAATTTCACTTCAACTGGTCGAGTATGAAATTCTATATCTGTAGTTATGTGCTCATAATACATGTAAAATAAGCTTTTGCAGTGATCCAAGAGTTGAACATCATTACAGCCCTGAGGGGACTAATGAATAGTTATTTAATAGCTGATAATTCATGAGGAATATTTGAGCACACTCATTATACTGCAGCACACTTATGTGACCACTCGGCTGCACAGTTCACATAAAATGTGCCTGTGATTTTTCTTTAATCTTATCTCTAATCTCTAATCTTTAAATAAAGTGTCCTATGTGTAGCTACAGTATGTACTATACTTTACCTGTGTTGACCCCTCCAGTAAATATCCAAGCTCCAGTTGTCATGGCAGCCTTGATGAGCCCTTTGCCAAAGACCTGTTTAAGTTTGGGTTGTAATTCAAAGTTCTGCAGTCCCCCGTGGACTGAGATGAGCAGCTTGGGCAGGTCCAGCTGCCATTCCTTGGTCATCAGGTGGAGCAGCAGGTCAGGCTTGGTGTCATAAGACACTCGCACGTACTGCAGACAGTAAGAAATGTGTCAGTGATGTACACCTGCTTCACCCATCAGGCACAGCAACATAGCTACAGTATGTACAAACAACACATGTTACAAGAGCATTACATATGTAACTAATCAGTGATGTGGAGATACAACGATAAAATTTGAATACCATTGCATGAACCAGTAGTGAAGACCTGCCTGAGTGTATGGCTTTCATTATTCATGCTACAAGAAGTACTGAACAGATGTTTATTATGACTGAAGAACCATGTACGTTATGGAGCATCTGTTTATCAACATCTAATTCGCTCTCAGACACCCAACCGATCGTGTCTGGATGAATAATTTAACACTGGGAATAAATCAGACATAATTTAGTCCTAATTATATGAATTCTCACAATGCTGGAGTACGTGTGATGTGATTGTGTCACCGCGATTAGATAAAGACAGTGGCTGTGTGAATGGCATGCACTATGAAAGGACTTTTGGGATGGATTGATAAATCTGGCAGAATCTTATCTGCTGCAGCCTCCAGACACTTAAGTCTTGCACAGAAATAATTATATGTAATTACATAATAATTATTCTGCTTCTCTTCAGGCACGCTCATGAGATGCATTTTCTACATATATGTGATGCCTTTTAATTTGTTCTGTGATTGGGGAAGGCACACAAGGACTCTTGAAGTATAAGACTCTGTAAATGCTTGGCAGTGATTGATTATTCTTAGAAGCAGATTCTGCAGGTTACTGACAAAACGAAACACAGTAGATTTGTTATCAAATTTGAGTCACCATGGCTTTGTTGGAGTGTCCTCCTCCCTGGAACTCAATGGTGCCAAAGGCATCAGTGGGACTGAGCTGTGTGTGTTTACTGATTGACCACTTCTCCGACAGGCTGTCATTCTTGGCCAAACGCTCTGCCTTATCATTTTGACTAGATGAGATGCCCGGGGGCAGGCCCACATGCTGACCTATCAGACGACCACAACAGCACCTGGATGAGAGAAGAAAATAAGAGTGAATGTAAAACTGGTGTATTACACACTCCCTTACAGAGAACAATCGAAACCTTAAGAGGTGTGAGCCCCAAGCAAAACTGTTGTGGCACTGAAAGGGAAAAAAAGAGGTTGCCTGTGACTGAAAGAATGAGAAAAAGAGTGTGAATGCTGCTGTAGTCAGGTTCCTTGTAGTAAGAGCTGGGCAAGGCTGAAGTGACAGCCTGTCATTTGACTTTTATCTCCTGACAGCGAGGTGAGGAGGAGAAGGATCTGTGGACCCCTGCATTCTTGAACCGGCTCTGTCTCTTTTGGTTTTCTGTTCTTGACAAACCTCTATGCCTCTCTCCCTTGTTCTCCTCTCCTTCTCCCTCCTGGCAACTCGAGAATTAGCAGAATGACAGTTATGGGAACTGTAGCATTCCTGCGTGAGTACATACTTATTCAGATGTACTGAATTCAGCTTTCATACTCTAGTTTTAACCTTACAGGATGGAGTGGGAGCCCTGAGAGGAAAGGAAGTCAGGATGCTTTGATAATCACTTCATGTTTCCGTCATCTTTCAGTGAACACACTTTGCCTCCCTCTGCCTCACATGTCAACACAAAGGTTTTTGACTAAAAGGGAGGAGGCTGATTTGATCTTGAGGAACATCTCTTTTCCCTCCCTGTGCTCATGCCTTCCACTCGCTTTCCTCTGGTTATGCTAATTCTGTTTACCTAACAAACAGTGGCATTTACTACATGTGTGTATGTGTGTGTGTATGTGTGTGGCTGTGCTGGTACTGCAGGAATAACTTGTACTTGACTTTCTGAGTTTGTCAGCCCAAACGACAACTTCAGCTGTAGAGTGAGTTTGCAAAGAAAAACGAGAGGAACACTGAGAATGGAGACCGTGAGAGTTCTTTTTATGAATTGCACTTATCATTACAAATGCCAGTATTACACTGACAGGGCCCTTTTAAATCTGTTGTCGTACATCAAATGGATAAGAGATATGCTCCTGTGGGCTCTATCTCGAGTGTTTTTAAAATTAATAAGCATTTAAAATGATGTGGAATATTTTACTGTCTTTATGAACTGACCTGGTCCTGGATTTCACTAATGTCACAAAAGCAGCTGAACTTGCTGTTTGTGGTTTTATGTCTGTACCTTGGCTCATTACTGTAGGGCACATACCTGTGATGCAAATAGAGGCCAGCGTGATATTTCTCTGAGGCCTGCTTTAAAAGGTCAATAGTTAAACAGGGCTTGTAATGTGCTATATGTGAGGTGAGCTCACATTATCTGTTCTCAACGAGGGTTAGTATTTACAGCAAATGACCGAGCAACTGGATCTATAACATGTAAAAAATCTCAGATGTAACAGTGTTTCATTGTCCATACAATAACAATTGCTTGCTGGAATTAAAAGCACACTAATGTTATGTTATTATGCATTAAGATTCATTCTTACTCACCTATGGGGGTCTTTGGCGCTCACTATGATATGAACACATTCTCTCTTGCTGAATGCTCTCTCTATCCACGATTTCTGTGCCTGCAGGAGAGAAGGCAGAGGAACAGTCAGTGTTTGTCACATAATGGAGCAGTACCTTGAGCATGCAGCAGTGACATCAGACAGACAGCAGGAACAGGGGCATATCATGACCAGGTCTGCGCTTCACTGTGGATTTCACCTGACAGAAAAATGTTTTTTTGTCCCCTCCAGAAATAAGAAATGTTAAGTTCCATGGCCATTTATTGTGACACATAAGTGACACAGTCTAAACCTTGTTACATAGAGACTTATCTGCCACAGCCTACTTCCAGGGTGGTATTGGAAAATGGCAAACAGAGCATACAGAGACGTTGGAACCGATGTGTATGAAAAATAAAGAGTACTATCAAAAAAAATCGGAAATGTACATAAATAACAGCATTTTCACATCCAAACCTGGTTTACAAACAGTAAAAATGACCACCTCCCAGTTTCATGCCTTCGCAAGTAAGACCAAAAAAGTGATGTGTGAGGCCACACTGACCTTGATCTTTGGCCACCAAATTCTAATCAGGTCATCCTCTAGTCCAAGTGCATGTTTATGCAAAATTTGAAGATGGTTGTTAATTCCTTCATGATATGTCAAGGGCTAAAACTGTATTTTGTGAGCTTACTGAGATATTATCTACATGAGAATGGGGCATAGAAACTGACAACCCAAAAACCTCACACCTCTGGCCATGGCTGTTACTGGCACTTTGGAAATAGCTCAAACGCACAGAGACACATCACACACACCCAAGATGCAGCATCCCTCACGCATAATTCAAACACTGAAGACGGTGTGACAGAAATGTTTTATGTTATTCAGTGACGCCAGCCCAAACCGGATGAGATGAAAAGCTGGGAAAGAAAAAGCGGATGTTAAATGCACCGAGGCATTAAATTATGTCAGAGTTCCAGTCCTTAGATACTCTTATGTGCAGCCAGCATAGTGAGTGCGTGTACATGTGTGTGCGTGTGTGTGTGTCTATATGAGAAAGTGTGTGTATATGCATGTCTATATGTGCTTTTTCTCTTATACTGTATAGAGTATATAAAGGCTTCCCCAGAATAATGGAGTTAGTGGAATGGTGTATGTGTGTGACTGACTGGAGCCAATTATCCTGCTACACACACAAGTACAAGGACACTTTTGAGCCATGGAGCTAGTCTGGGATACACATGCCGCACATGCAAGGATTAGACAAACACAATATCTGTACTGACGTCTCCACACATGCATACATGTATTCTTCATATATATGAAAATAGGATCCACAGAGGGCAAAAGGTCATGATCCCTTTATAAGAATAATCCTTGTTTTAGTTAACATTATATATCATCTATGACTGCCAGCTTTAGCAGTGACCATGACGTAAAACAGCACTGAACCATCTCTGACAGTGTTTACAGTTTATAGTAACCTGTAAATAATAATGTTGCATTGTCACAACAATTAAGAGTAAGCTAACCATCTCAAGGTGAAACACTATGGTTGAATTCTGGATATTTGTTTTATATATTCAACCACAATGCTAACAGAAAACAATGCTGTTTTGATGGCATCTGTGTGTGTGGGTCTGCTTTCTATGACAAGCTGCGGCTACAAGAGAGAGAAACAGGCGCTTCATTATAGACACCTGCCTGCCTGCCTGCATTTAATGGCACTTTAATGGCATTGTTAGTATAACTGTGTTTAGCTAACAGGATGTTACAGTGCTTATGGCAGGAGGCCAGGAGCTTTACAAACCCAATACATTTTAGATGCTTTCTCAATTTTTTCCTTCACTGAGAATTTAAAAATGTGGAGTTCAATGAAAGGGAAAGTACAGGAATAGATTTTGACTTTAAAGAAACTTTAGTGAGTTTTGAAATTTCACTCGTGTTTTTTAGGGATGACAAGAAACAGTTATCTTTTCATGTTGTCATCTTTCTGTTTACCATGTTTAGATACAAATTTGTTTTTTTGTTTTTTTTGCCCCGCTCACCATTATATCTAGGGTCCTGATTCAAACTGTAAATTTAAACATCATCTTACCACCAACAACCCAGACTGCAGAAGACTTGAACAATCTTGTTTCATCAGTAATTATGATTATCAATCATGTTTACAATCAGTATCATAACGTGTATCATGTAAATGTTGTGCTTCTCTGATGATGAGAAAGTTACCCTCTACCATTTAAATATACTACTTTTGACTCAGCTCGTTGTGGTTCAAAGGTTGCACTTCCTGGACGGACACCGCAATTCCAGGAAGTGGACTATGTCTGTGTGAGGTTTTGTGGCAACAGAGCACAACACAAGAGGTCCAGAACAGGGCCGAATGTCACAATGGGACATTCACAGACAACCAGGAGGACACACAGACCAGACTCCCAAACCCACAGCAGAGGGAACGCAACAGCCATGAAAACAAAGGGACACAGCTTTTTTTCTGCTTTTTATTCTGGGAGAGCTGCCCCGGCTCTTCTCCCAGCCAGCAGAGCTGAGAGCTGCTTGTACAGGATTTTCCCCACCACCACGGCTACAACAACACACGCCCCATCCGCCTGACTGGCCCTGTCACACCACGGCACGCCAAAACCCACCGCATCCGGCCACAAACAGGCTGAGCCTGCACACAGGCACACTTACCCTAACACCAGACTTCCCACGATTAACCATTACTCTGGGGGGCTGGGGGGCTGCTTTTAGAGATCACCCTGGCCACGATGACTCAGCAGGCCACAACAACGCCCCCAGCCCCATTCTTTCTCTGACATGCTAAAACCTTGTATTCATCCGCCCGCTCATCCTTGCACAAACTAGATCCATTCAGCGGTAGCAGCAGTAGATGTTTTTATAGTTGATTACTATTGACAGCGCTGGTGGCAGAATCAGAGTCACACAACTCAAACAGCCTTTTATGATCTAAAACCTCTAAAAGAGGGACCAACAGTCGCTCTGCCCCAGAGCATCCGACATTTCTTTCACTTTGTTACTCCATCTCTTGTTCGACCCCTTTTTTTACCTTTCCCTCTCTTTTTCATCACATATTGTACAAACATTTTCACACTTTGCCTCCTACTGTTGCATCTCCCTCTAAGTATTTCTCCCATGTTCTCTAATGTTGTTTATGAGATTCGACATGGCATGATGAGATGGCACATGGCCTGCGCTGCATTGTGTAATTAAGATTTATCACCAGGGCGCACTCGCATGCACATACACACACACCGACACAAACACACCACCTGTCTGACAAAACATTGGATTGTGTCATGCACAAGTGTGTGTGCGTGAGAGGAGTGACTGTGGAACAAGTGAGCAGCATCTGACAGCCTGTTAGGGGTCTTGACTCCATTATGCTAAACCTCCACCACCACCACCCTGTCCTTTCCTCCTATACTATTGTAGCGCCTCCCTGCCAGTTATTGGCACTGGCAGGGAGTGGAATTGAGAACCATATCCAATCAACAGCCTAATCTCTCCGCTGCCTCGCTTTTCTCTGCTTTACCTCGAACACACATGAATGACTCAGCTTTCATACAGGCATTAAACAGTGCTGGTTTGTATTAGTTAACTGACTTTGACCTTAACGCTGTTTTTGATGATATTCAAAATACGGTATTTACGTAGAACATAACAATGTCCAGTTTTCAGTTTATCTGCCAGGAAGTGCGTCTTCATTGCTTAAGTATTAGCCACATTGATCAGTGAAGGTCTCACCCTGGCCGCTGACACCAGGACAAACTTTCTACATGTAAAAAAAACAAAAAAAAAACTAACCAGCGTACTCCAAATCCCAAGTTGAACAAAAATGTAAACACTAAAGCAGAATATTTTATATACTACTACCAGAGTTCCCAAGTCCACACTTTATTTGCTGGTACATGGATTGCAAAGTGTGATTAAATCATCAGTAGCAGCATTCCTGTGCTGTATGAAGTCTTTATCCTCTCTTTGTGTGGCTCGTCATTTGCTCCACAGTGAATTTGGTTTTACTGCCAGATAAGTGATTAAAGCCGAAAATGGAGCTGCTTCCTTTTCTCAACTGCATCACTATGATTTTTATTTTCGGTTCACTTTGATTTAACATGTGTTAGAAATGATTTCATAACTTGGAGAGCTATTTTTTAGAAAACTTAGTTGATGGTTAGATCACATGCAAGATAAATCCAGAATCCAGTTGGTCAGAAGGAGTAGACCACTAAGAAAAAAAACCAACAACAAAAAAAGACGTCAAAAGCTAAACAAACAACAGAACCAGCATCTTAATGCATATTTGGTCCTTTTCTATATATGTTTTAATCTTTGGGATAGTGCAAAGAGAGATTTTTTTTCTTTACTTCCAAATATTCATCATAAAATGAAAGAAATTGATGATATAAGTCTCATGTAAACACCAAAAACAGGTATTTCAAAAAGCAGATTTTCCCCAAAACAGAGCATCCATCTGCGTCATGGAAAATGATGTTCACAACTAATTAAAAACTAATTGAAATTTTCAGTAGCAGACATAGTTTGCTCAATTAAACAACAAAAACAATCAGAAATAAGCTGCAGCAAAAAGTCTTGAGGTCAATTTGAAGACTAGTCAGAGCAGAGTGTGTATGACAACTCACCTGTATATTACGATTAGCTGCATTGTGGTGGTAATCAAGGTAGATAGCAGGGTAAGAGGCATGATCCTACCTAGAGACCAAAAGGCACTAAATGAACCTGATCAGGCCACCTCTCAGTCCACAGGCATCTGGTCTACTCTGGGACGATTAGCACTGCTGGAATGTGTATATGTGTGTGTGTGTGTGTGTGTGTGTGTGTGTGTGTACATGTGTGTGTGTGCGCATGTGTGCGTGCGTTGGTGTGGGTGTGTGTTCATGATGCTTAGTGCTTAAGGTACACACCAGGCAAGCCCTGGAGATAATCTTGTCTTTACTTATTTCAGTCTCCTCACTACTTCTAAATCCAGACAGAAAAAAAAACAAAAACATATGTCCACTTAAAAAAAAGACACTCACATGACACAAAAAATACACCTGTAAATGTTTCTTAAACTGAGAATTAACTGCTGCTCCTCAGTAGCACCTGTTTCAGACTTAAATTAAATTTGGATTGTCAGGCTGTGTGTGTTAGAGAGAGAGAGAGAAAGAAAGACAGAGAGAGAGAGATAGAGAAAGAGAGAGAGAGAGAGACAGAAAGAGAGAGAGAGAAAGAGAGAGAGAGAAAGGCAGTGTCATCTCAGCCTCATTTCTGTCAGAGATCAAAAGCATAGACAGAGTCTGAATGGCAAGACAGCCTATTAGGTGGGGTAACATGACATTCGTCGAGCCTGCTCACCATCCTTACTTTGCCCTAAATGAATCACACCACACACACACACACACACACACACACACTTGTGTCAGTGGCTTTTTGCTGCTGCAGCTGCAGCTGCTGTTTTCCTGCTGTTATTTTAGAGTATAAAGTTGGTTTCCTAACTGTTTTCTTTAAGAAGATTAAGAGACCTGTTGACACAGACCAGGTTTAATTAGCAGAAGCAGTGGGAGAAACATAAGGCTGTAATCTGAACTAAATGAAGTCTCATAATAGACAAGCAGGAAAACACAGAAAGGAAAGACTGTACTTTCCAAAAACTGTAATCCTACTTAATGTGGAACACACACACAGCATCAGCAAAATGTGAATGTAAGCAAAATCAGAGGCACAGCTTCCTCTACAGCTCTGGTGTAAATTAAAGCCAAATGTATTCAGTGTCATGACAGACTCTGCTTAAAGGAGCGCACCTGAGTCCACACAGTCCAGATCCCTCAAGCACCACAAGCACATGTGTAAGTGTGAGCACACACACACACAATAAACCACACACACACAAACAACTGTGAGCAAACAGTGATGATGGCAAGGTTATTATTTTCTACTTATTCACTTACTTGCTGCCTTTGAGGGACTCACACACACACGCACACACACACAGGTAATGTGCATACACACGTGTCAGAGCAAATATATTAACACACAATTTCAGAAAATATGCAGGCATTTCGCTGACATCACTCAACACCCCTAGATATCAATTATTGCTATGTGATGAAGTGAGTGGTGAAAAGAATTGTCCTCACAGCTGTACTGGTGATATTATGGTATGCTACTTTTTACAGGTAAATGAAGTACCCTAATATTTCTGATAATATTTTAATGGCCTGAGATCAAATCAGTGCCCTGACATCAACAACAACGAAATCTGTCCTGCTAATCTACATTTTGTAAGGAGACACTAAAAGCTGCTGGTAACACATAAGAGTTTCTGCCACAGGAAAAACACAATATTCTGAGCTACAGTTTTTAGTTTAAATATGTCTCATGTACACAACAACCTGTGCAGCCATGTTGCCGGTTTATGCTGATGTCAGTTCTTAGCCTTTACAACAGGATTATGTAGACACTCTCATATTTAATTGCGGTGCAAGGCTGTAATTGATAAAATGAACAAATTCCCAGTAACAATAACACACATGTAACTTCCATTTTTCACAAGCTGTCACATTAGCATTACAAACAATTTACAAAGACACTTTAGAGACACCGTTAATGGTACACTATTATTAGGCTTAAGTTAGGATGAGACAACTCAAACTAAAGCTGCTCAAACAAACAGTGTAAATCCAAAAGCACCCTCCCACAGAACACTTAAGGCTGTCAATTTGCAAGTTAAACTGCCAAGCGAACACTTTGTGATGCCAATATGACAGTGGTCAGATGGTGTTTTACCCTTAAGCATTGTGCAGTGTCATATACCCCTGTGCTACTTGTCTTGAGACTGTGGTGAGTGGCTTTCACAGTGAGGAAAAATGTTTCTCTTATTTAATAAGTAAAAGAACTTGCCTTTCCTCCTTCACCCATACAAACTATAACACATCATGAGCCCTGTGACAATAACTTTTTAGGTTAAGTCCATGTTTCTGTGTGGCCAAAACAGAAAATAGATGACTGTTTTTATTTACAGTAAACAGCAGTTCACTCAGGCAAATGAACTTGCTCCCAAATGAGCATCTAATGGACTTCATGGGTGACCTAAACTGAAATTTATGATCTAATGGATGAGATGAGCTTCTCAGCAGAGGCCATTTCGTCTGTCCTCTTGCTTCCACTGAATTGACTAGATGTGATCTAGATGCTTTTATGCACTTATGAAATCCAGATGGAAGAATTGAGTTAAAATATGGAAATGGCAAGTTAAGAGACCGTACTGTAATATAGAGGAGACATGGCACTCTATCACTTGAGAGTGAAGATTATCTGTCATTTAAAATTACATAGTATCCAAGATGTTTCCAATATAGGTTTGCAGAAAAGAAAATCTGGTTTTGTTTTGGCCTCGTTCAGAGCCCAGGCAGGTCAGAGCAGACATTGACTGAACTGCAGTTGAAGTAAAATAGATTCAGCATGGCCATTTTACCTTCCAACTCAATCATACTCATCTGCTTAATGTCATTGTGAGTGCCCCTCTTGCTTCCTATATCCCCTCTCCTCCTTCATCTGTCTCCTCTGTCAGGTCTCTCTATAGCCCTGTGTGCTAGCTAGGAGCAAACAATAGAGACCAAACTGTGTGTAGACCCAGAGATGACTGATACTATACACAATGACCTTCACCAGATCAAAGGGCTATCTTAGGCAAGTCAACAACACTAGAATGTGACTCAGCGGTTGATCCAGAGCCACCAGGCCCAGTGCAAGCTCCAGTGAGTTACCTACATTAAGTATGAGGTCATTGCCTCTAAATGTAATCTTGTCAAGGGGAGGGACCATTTATGCAAGTGAATTAGCATTCACTGACCTGAACACACACACAAACACCAAGTTTATCTTCCTGAAGGCTTGCCGCCATGCATGTGCATGAGCTAGCATACACACATTCATGCTCTATCACTCTGTCTCTCTTTCTCTCCGACACACACACACACACACAAAATGAGTTTACCACTGGTTTCAGCATTTTCCAGCTTAAGAAAGATTTGAAGTATTAACCAAAAAAAAAAAAGCAATATAGCAACAGAGCTGTTTCACAGGACCAACTTAAAGGTAGATCTGGAGGTTTTTGCTCATAACTGAGGGCTAGATTTATAATCCGGTTTTATCATCACCTATGGGCTTCTAGTCCTATGTGTCTGCAGAGCCCCCATATTTTGGTCTTTTGCTTTGTTTTGTTGTGCAGGGGGAGGCTTCTGGGTGGAGAGTTGGTGTTTTCTCTCCAGCCAATGACAGAGCAGATGAAATTCAGTGCAGCACGAGTAGGAAGGCTGCTAGCCCCGCTAGCTGTCCCTAATGCTGGCGAGCTTGAACGGGGGATGCTGTCCGCCACAACTAACGCCTGCTAGTTTGACGCTAATTTCCACTAGGGGTAGCAGCAAGCATCCGCCACTACCACCTGCTCCCCAGCTCACCACATCGGCCCTCCTACTCGTCGCAGCACAGCCCTCAAGGCTCCCATTGCCGGCGATGGCCGGGTATCGGTCCACTGCTCCAGCGCTTCACTCAGACTGTGTGTCCTCTCCTGTGCAGTCCTGAGTCTGACTACTGCTGCTGCTGTCAGGGGCAGGACTGCACACTTGAGCCCGAGAGGAGGGGCCCAGTGTGAATGTTGTGTTTACAAACTGCAACAGGCAAACCTCCAGACTCTACCTTCAATAAGAGTGTGCGACTATGTGAACTGTATCCTCATGGGACAAGTTTGTTCTATTAGTCAACAGCTGGGGTGCTTTCTTACAAAATGCCAAAACCCTAATCAACCAGCTGTACACTGGAGGCTCTTTAGCCAGTTGCACAACAGAGACTGAGCGTCAGTCCAGACAATCACTTTTGCAGCTCTTCTCTGGTCTGATGGGCTGGAGGTGAAAAAAGAAACACAAAAACATCAGCCCAAACTCATCTCTTTCACTGCTTGATTATGCCACATGGCAAAATAAGATAAGACAAGTACAGATTGGTTCTCCTCTGGTGTGTTGCAGGAGAGAATCCCCTCAATTCTCAATCCTGGCCAAGCTTTTCACCTCTGTTCTTCAGCTGTCCTTGAGTTTGACAGACTGAAACGGGCCACACACAGTATAACTAAGTGGAGCCCAAACCAAATCCACCTTCTTTACCTGATCGAATGTAAAATTCAAGGGAAGAGGCTGTTGATCGACATTCTCACTACAGTCAAATTTCTTACTGACAGAAAGAATCATAAACTCATGACCATTAGATGTAGAGGACACATTTGGCTCCTGAAGCAGTTGCCTGCAATTTCATCATGCACACTATGACGTCCAATTAGATTCATGTAACAACCAAATTCTAGTTGCCCAACATTAATAAGCACTACGGTACACAGGGAACATTTATTTAAATCATGCAATTTGTTAAGCGCCACTGGAATTCTTTGTTTTAATCTGACACAAACTGACCATATGAAAGCCAGCCAGTGTTTTACTTGACTTTTTAACTGCACAATTCATGTTGCCCACCTGCTAAAAAATGGAGAACAAAGCACTCACAAGATGGGCTTGTGCTTTCTCCCTAGTGGTTACTGTCTAAGAAATTCAGTAGCTACTTTAAAGAGGGAAAGCTTACAAAAAAAATTTTTTACACAGATTTTAGTTTTCATCTAACCACAGGCAGAAGGTATAAATCTGCTTCTCAAACTAGAACAGCTTTTCCAGGCTATTGAGGACATTAACTTCCAGCTTCAGTGTTTGGGTTATATAATGTAACTAAATAATCTATAATCATTTAGACCATCAAGGACCACATTAGTGACTACTTATCTGTGTTTGACCCTTTAACACAATAACCTTGAGGAGACCTTCACTGAATTTATCTAGACTGGGATTTCTGTTATCCCGATGGAAGACTTAACGGCACGTTGCACTGAGGTTTATGGAGTGACTTAAAGGAAATTTATGGCTTTCACTGCAGCCATTAAACAGAGGACTATAGATAGTGTAAATCCCTTTAAGTAGCATTTCTATTTTATTTAGCTCTGTGGATGCTGTGATTGATTTATATGGAATTTCATTTAAACCCTGAATACCCCACTAAAATAAATCCCACAAATAAATCAACTTCCTCAGCATTTAAAATATTAACAACTTTCTAGAAAAAAGATGCAAGGGCACCTCAGCGAGTGACTGCAAACCAGACTGCAATATGAAAAGGATAAAACAAGATTGTTAGAAATCCTGTGGGGAAGCTGTGTATAAATGCTGGATGGAAACACAAAGTGAGAAAAGGGCAAAATGCCCAAACAAATGAGAAAGCCATTAAAAAAAAAAAAGGACAAAGACACATACGGTGTCACATTAACCACATGAAGTCTGGGATGCACCCTGATCCAGAACCAGTGCTTTCTTGGATACTGACTTCCTGTGTATAAGCCTTGTGGGTATTAAGCGTGATCAATCTATATTAAATACTTTCTTTGTGTGTGACTGAAATTCGGTTTTATATCAACTCAGTCGTGGCAGTATGGGCACTCCCGTTTCAGCACTAAGAAATCTCTGGTCTTATTTTACCTTACATAAAAAAACATCCCAATAAATAACTTCTAAATAAGTAATGAGGTGAGAGCACTGGTATTGAATTGATACAGCTTGGATGAGTGCTGTGGCAGTGCAGAAATCTTGCATCACAAATGTTTTGAGTTTGCACTTTAATTTTTATGATGTATGCAAGATATCGTCCTTTACGCTGAGAAATATTTCAGGAATTGTCTGACACTCGACATTAACAATGCTGTGTTACCGACTTCCACTCCATCACGTAACACTGAACATTTATTTGCACACTGTTGTTCAAACAAGATACAGTAAATCCTCAGCAGCACCAGCTGAACCACCTCATATATTCAAGCACACAACATCAAATGCATAATGCATGAGGGAAAGAATAGTTTAAATGTGTTTTTTTTACAATGTGTTTGTGCATGCATCTGTTTTCTTCTTGAGTAGAGTGCTGTATATTAATACGTGCTCACTTGTACACTTGTGCGCATGTGCGGGTGTTTTGAATGCATGAGTGTAATGAGAGAATGCTTGCTTGTTTTAGCTCCCGTCGTTTTCAATCCATCTCCTGAGGCTAGAATAAGCAGCTCTCTTTCCCACAGGCCTCCGTTAAGCCTAGCTGAGCATCTGGCCATGCAGGCTCTAATCAACACTGGCATGGCCATTCTGTCTGTGACAGAGGGGAAAGGGGGAGACA
>OMNW01008656.1:0-48110 GCA_900303245.1 Selene dorsalis
ACTCACAGGTAGGGGTGGTGTTATACAAATCCAAAAACTAATGACATCGTTGTAAGACAACTGAAGGAACAGCTTGAATAACCACATGAATTTCAATCTAAAGAGCCTGCAGAGTACAGATTATTTTGTCAATTCTCACATTTTGGGAGCTGGAAGGCAAGACAAACACCCAAATATATGTTAAAGAGCCTTCAATAATAAGATTCTACTTAGGGCCCCAATTTGGCCAGGGGCGCCCCTGGTCAGTAGTACATGTTTGGTTCTATTGGTCACTTTGTCAGGTTTATCATGTTAAGATGACATGATGCAGGTGCAATGTGGTTTACTGCCGTGTGTTTAATAGTTTGAGGACAATAACCAATCTTTATGACTCACAGGAATAAAGACTAAGTTTAGAGAAAGATTGACCATGAGTTAAAAGTAGTTCAACTGTTGGGTAAGCAATTCAGCTTCCTGGTGAAGATAAGTAATCAAACACATCCATGCCTGAGTTAATTTGTAATCGCTATATAGCCAACATTATCATTACCAGCTGGTTATTTATCAGTGTAGAAGAAAAGTTGCAAGTTCAGCACCAAACTTCATTTCTTCCTCCCTCTGTCATCAAGAGCTGTCTCCAGAGGTGGAAACAGCAATTTTAATTCTTGTCTCCATTACATCTTCTCTTCTGCTGAAGTTACAAGTTACACTAACCAGCTAACCCTGGCCCGTCCTGTCACTTTCCAACAGCAACTCACTGCAGTGTCCATGATGTGTTTTCTCGTCTTGTTAATGCAACAACGGCTGAAGCTCTTGTCAAGTAAGAAGCACCCACCACCTGCTCCCAACAAGAAACCACTTGTTTTGCTTTTTGCAGTGGTGGAAAGTAATGAATTACATTTACTCACGTGACTGTAATTTAGTAGGTTTTTTGTGTACTTGTACTTTTTAAAGTAATTTTAAAAATCTGTAATTTTACTTTTACTTAAGCATGTTTTTTGGAGGTATAACACTTCACTACATTTTAAATCACATCCGTTACTGAGTAAAAAGTGTTGGCCTGAATTAGAAAAACAAAAAAGCAAAGTGGAAAGTTTGCACACTAGAAACTACGGCAGTGAATGATGATGGCAGGTAGTGCTCATTTAAACAAAAGTATGAAGGAGAGTTGCCACCCGTCCCTTGAAATACAGAAATGTCCCGTATTTGAGGGTTAAATAGCGCGCGTCTAATTTTGAATTGCAATATGGGACGGGTTTCCTAGTAGTCTTGAATGCAGCATCATCCCACCTGCATCCTGTGAAGACCTGTTCCACTCTGCTCGTGACTGTGTAATAACCGTCATGCTGAAGTTTTTGTTTGTTCGGTTTATTTATGGAAATGGCAAGAAATGGACTTTGAATATGTGCACCCACAGTAAATGGTCAGTGAGCTGCATCAGAAGATCAGTGTCTGGACTCTTACTGAACACAATACAAAACAAATGGAAGCATATGACAGCAACGAACAATAGTGAGGCGTGCCAACCAGGTTACTCCTGGGTCAAGCATCTCAGTAGCATGAGGTAGACTTCACCACTTGTCCCTTTGAGCACATTTTTAGACCAGTACTTTCACTTTTACTTGACTAACATTTCATCAAAGTAGTGGTACTTTTACATGAGGAGAATATTTCAGTACTCTTTCCACCTCTGTGTGTTTCTGAGTTAAATAAACAACATAGGAAATAAGATCACTCCCCAAAATGTTAAACCTTTACAGGAAATCAGTGTTGGGAGTTTGATAGGAGATGGGGAGTAAATTACACTCTCTGCTGTCAATGTAATCATTGTCCAGTGATGCCACAGTGCTGCTTTTTAATAGCTGGTGTAAATCTATAAGGAATGATCTGTTAGATGGTGGCATCTCAATGAGGCTGTGCTGTTTGATGTAAAGTCTAATTTTACCTAATGGCTAGAGTGCTGCACTGTAACTAGCTCTACTCTCATCAACATACTCAAACTGGTTTTACACATTCATTCTCAAAAGGTTAATGTCTTTAAATCTTCTAGCAGTATCGACTCAGTCAGTAGACTGACTGCCTGTGGTGGCCACTTTCAGCACTGTTTTTGGCTTGTTCTTAGTGACTTATGACTCCTCTCCATTACCCCTAACTTTGTTCAGGAGCTGATGCTTAAATGCTCTATGAACTGACCCAAAAAACTTTTATCAAACTATTAACGTTAGGGCTGATGAGGCCATAACTCTGAGGAGTTTCTTTTAAACTGGCCCATTTTGAGCCACTCTCAACCTTCAGATGTTTTGTGACTGTGGCCCTTGCTCTCCATTTGATGTGCTTGAAAGAAATATGTGCCGGCCAAGCAGCTTCTGAGCAAAAGCTCCGAGATAGAAACTGTCTGAGGGCTGTTTCAGAGTCTACCATGCAGCCTTTCCCTCCCAGATAAAGAAGAGAGGGAGTGGATCGCTTTCCTGGGAGCAGTCTGAGCCTCTCTTTTCACCTGATTTGTTTTGCTTTATCAGGTTTTACCTCTTATCAAGTCTCTCTGCCGGAAAACTGTTACATTTTGACATTTCGTTTTCATGAGCTGGAGATATAAAATATGATATGATATTATTTGTTGTTCCGCGGAAAATTCATTTTTCAAGAACTTTGCATTGTACACGGTGGTGGGGAGCGGATCCTGGCAGTCGCTTGCTGAATAAATGCAGATTGGACAGATCTGCTGAAAGCCCATGTAAATGTAGGCACCACAGTGAAAGTTGAGATGACGTATGCAGTCATGCGTTGCTGCTCTTTGGCATCATTTTATTTAATCAGTTTACTGCAGTAAACATCTTTCTCCTCAACATGTTTTCATATTTGGGGTAATTTACACTACATAGTTTTTGTGAAACCACATTCACAGTTTCCATTTTCCATTTACATTCAGTTACATATCCATCTGTTCATTCTAGACCAATTATCTCTACCATTGTTGCATTATTAATACTTTGAAACTTTGCAGGGCATAACGACAACATGCCCAGCTTTATATTTGACCTGTAGCCGACTGTTCCCTACTCACGTTCTGTTTTTCAGCTTTTCCCGATGTGCTGTGAAGTTTCATCTTCTACTCCAGGAGTTGTCCACTTACTTCTGTCTCTTTTGTACTTCAAAGGGCTGAACCCATCCTGACCCGAATGAAGGAGGATCACACCCGCATCATCCTCCCTGCCATAGACAACATCAAGTACAACACGTTTGAGGTGCAGCAGTACGCCAATGCCGCCCACGGCTACAACTGGGGCCTGTGGTGCATGTACATCATCCCTCCGCAGGAGTGGCTGGACAAGGGTGATGAGACAGCCCCTATCAGGTGAGGGCCTCGGTTAGCGAACAGCGTTCATTATAGATGAGAATGTTTGATGAAATATGGATAGCTCAAGGATATGAGTTATTCATGTGTGGAATGTCTAACTAAGGTGGCCTGTAGACCACGGTGCCACCCAAACACACAAATAAAGCTTCCTTGCAGAAAGCTGTCTAATTACCATGAAGAATACCTTCATTTTGATGCAGGATCACAAGGCTATGGCCATGTGGTGTCATTAGTGTAATTATATGTTGAATATGAGCAGAGTATCCCATTATGATGCTGCTGCATGAAAGAAAGCACAGGCTTTTATCATGTTTCTTTATAATCCTCAAACTGGTTATGTGCGTCTTTGGTCAAATTATACTGAATTTTAACAGACTGAAGAAGAGCACAGGAGTAACTGTGTATCATCAACTCATCTCATTTTTAGTCTTAAACTACAATAACACTAACTACAGAAGAAGTCTAATTGTTAAGATACTGTCTATATGTCAGCATCTGCTGCCAGATGCAGGACTAACAGACTGAAAGATTTATTTGTCCCTATAGCGATTAGACTTTTAAATGACCTGTTGTGATTTGATGTCTTTGTTGTCTTGTCATACATGTTTGTTTCTATGTTTTTACTACTGGCGGTGACACTAATTGCCCTTTGGGGATAATAAAGGTTCTTGAACTTGAAGTTGAATTAGAATGTCAACACCTTCGATTGTGTTGCATATTAAAAGTCTACCAGAAACCACAGAGAGAAATTATACCCTTTTGGCTTAAGTGAATCTGTGGATGTGATCTCAATGTGGACGTTTTTCCTGTGACTGAAACATCTTACTACACAGGAAATGTAATTACATACAGTCATGGCAATTTATTTATTTATATGAATAGCCCATTGTGCTTAAGGACAATATATCAGAAGCATAAGAAGTAGAAGTAAAAGGCATAATAAGAACACTGTGTAAAAACAGTAACTAAACATGAACATCACCAGTCACTGATGTGCTTGTCTGTCCATCTTTTCTAATCTGTGTCTCACATGTTGGCATGCAGCCCACCATCATCTTCTCTTTGAATGCTCACATCAGAATTGGTCAGCGCTGCCTTAACAATAGGAAAATCTCACATCATTTGACAGAGAAGATTACCGTGGTTTTGTTGCCACGGCAGCGCGGCTGAGCCTGCACAAATATGAAAGCAACAAGAGAGACAAAACACGGCAGTAACAGAAAGATGTTCAAAGCCAGCATAAGGGATGTAGCTACAGAGGTATATGTGAGTATCTTTTATTGATATTCTTCAACAGTATCTGGGCTCCAGTGTAAAAGAGAATAAATATGAACAAAATAAAACAAAAACACAGACAAACTTTGGTCTAAGCACATCTCAAATGCTGTTGTGCTTATTTAAATGTCCTTATACAAATATTGAAGCTGCCTCCCAGGTTCAAGGTTAACACTCTTGCTGTTACCAAGCTGTGATCCCAGAGACAAAACACATTTTAAAATGCAGTCTCAACTGTTTGGTGTCTGTCAGACATGGAAACAAATGCCACAGTGAAAATGTTTAAATATCAGTATAAATGTATCTTATTATTTATTTAAAAATACTGCTGGGGGCTTGGTGCATATCTACTGCAGTTCAAATGCCATAAATCTTATCCTGAATTCAGACCTGAAGATAAAACATTCTGGCACATGGAAGGGTTCATACTGGAATTTTTTTTATAGAAAACTGTTTACTTGGCAATATAAGGTAAATGATGGTCAAATGTGGCCAACAGCCTGTAGCCTGCTTGGTTTGTCAGTACCCAAAGGTTTCAGCATGTTTTTATGAGCCATGGATAATAACGCATGATAGGTCCTTCCCAGGGAGGTCAGAGGTCAGGTGCAGCAACACCACCTTTCATCAGCTTTCCCTGTCATGTTCAAGGACATTTCAGCCCAGCAGAAAGAGCTAAGATGTATCCTGAACATAAGTCATCCAGGAAAGACTGTCTGACCACTCTGCAGTCATAAATACAAGCAGTGCAGTGAGGGACGGGTCTTCGTTTTGAGACAACTGAGATGTGGACCTCACCAGCAGGACTACGTCTTAATACCGGTCAAAGGGTCCTAAAATGCTGTTTATTCACTGTTTGCAAGTCTCAATAATAGCTTTGTATGAACTCCATTAACACTCATAATCAGACTTTCAGACATTGATTAACATCAAAACACCTTAATTAAGATTAATTAAGAGAAGTGCAAAACACAGCACCAAAGGTTCAACACAAGTATAGAGAGAATAAACACTGATAGTGAAATATAAAGTACACACATACTGTATCCCCATCTGCCAGGTCCTTCTGGAGCCAAAAGCCTGATCAGCTTTAATATTAGACGTTAGAAGGGTGTGAGTCTGCCTGAGGACTTGAGGCTGTATGCTGGCTGAGGTCTGTAGTATTGTAGCGTTGATTCTTTGAAATAGGCAGCAACTCTGCCAGATGACTCCAACCCCAATGGCACAAGGAGCAATTGCTGCAATCAGAGTAAAGTAAGCTTTGTCAGTTTTCATCGCTTACAGCCTTGGCTTTTCATTTTTTGTTTGTTTGTTTGTTTTAACACTGGGCCAACATGAAAACCTCCAGAATGTCCAAAGGTACCAGAATACACCAGAGAGAAACATTCACACATGGCGACAAAAACTGAATTCACTTTCATTACCTCACTTGTGCTGGCATAGGCAAAGAAATAACACTTTTATTTGATACAGGATGTTGCACACAAACAAATAATGTGGAGGCAGTTTTCACCGTGGGCCTAAATATTGAATGTCTTGTCAAAGCTCCACGAAAACTATGTATTATTGAGCATCAACTGCTGGACTTGAGATCAGGGAAAGATAAGAGAAAAGCCTCCGACACTGCAGAGCTGGTTTGTGTTTCACTGTTGACACTTTGCTGCAAATGGACAGGATTGCCTCAGGGGCCGGCTGAAGCGTGTCAGATGTGCGGATTTATATTGGAAATCATTCCCTTGCTTATTTTCTCAAGGTTTCTGCCCATCAATAACAGAAGGTCTGTGGGCCATTCAGAGGGCAGTCCTAATGCTTTTTCTGGCTGTTTGGACATATTCTTACTTGTCCAAACAGCCAGTACCATTGTTGTGATGCAGAAACTTCAAATGTTGCAAAATACACAAAAAACGGAAAGGGTGCAGTTTTATTTGTTTTGTTTTTTTTTTTACTTTTTATTTTTTTACATTAAAGTCACATAGTTTCTCTGAACTCTACACACATTAGGGCTTTAATGTATACATGTTTTTTTACAAGGATAGTTAGTCTATCATTTTCAAGACATTGCTGTATGAATTAAACATCACAAGGAGGAAATTAAATAAGTACCTCCATTTCATCAATATTTTTGCATTTTCATCACACTTGCTTGAAGCATCTAAGAACTTAAAGTATGAGAGGTCACAGAAAAGTTGGCCCAAAAAAAAAAAGTTTATTCAACAGCCGTGTCTTCATCTGGGAGAAAAAGAGAAAAATAAGCAATGTTGGCAAATTCCACACATGTATCAGATGTTCGTACTGCATACTGCAAGCAAATGATCTGGGGGACAAAGTTAAAGGGTGTGAGGGGCAGATGAGCCTGCAGGCTGACCATCTGTACACTAAAAATAACGAAACCTACTGACATCAAATGAGAAACCCACTGCAAGATTCCAACAGCAATCTGCCACATCTAATACCAAGTGGATGTTATTTTGTGACAGACTGTTGTAACTTCTTCTTCTTGTCTGTGTTGTGCATCATTTGCACACTTTCTTTCAAGTTTCCGCTTGACAAAGCTCAGAGACATGACTCTGTGTGCTTTTTGCATCTAAATACAAAAAGCAAGCAAGAACAACAATACAGGTAAGACAAAGGTGACAGAGAGAGATCAATAGATCGGTGTGTCATTGCCACTTAGACAATATAACAAAGAAGCCACCTGAGACTGTGTAGTTTTCTACACATGACAGCAGGGTGACACAGAGAAGAAACTGTGGCTGCATTGAAACTTAGTCTTTGTGTTGCTGGAGAAGTTTGTATGGCCTTCTGTTCTACAACACATTTCTCTGTATAATTATTGAACATCAGGGAATAACCATACCTATTTGACTCTTGAAACCATTGAAATGTGTATAGTATTCAGCCTCTCTATTTTGTGCATTTATGGAGGAACATCTGGCTATAATTATTCATTTAATTGGATTCAGTTAATTGGCTCTAGTGGGGGAATTATTTCTTCATGCCTCGATGTTGCCTGTTTGATAATACTGCAGAGCAGACAAGTGAGGCCAGCATCAAACTTGGCCATAAGCTACTTTTTTGGTTTCCCAACAAGAATTACCATAACCTTTTAAGTTTCACCTCAGGCATGTTTCAAACCATGTAAAAAGATTCAACTAGTTTCATATTTTCTTAAAGATGGTTTTCCCACAAAAAACAACAAAAAAAAGGAAAACTGGCTCCAGGACCTGCCCACCTGACCTTGACAGGTGAAAGAGCAGAAGAACTATCATGAGGGTTTCATGTTAGAGGAAACATCTGTGAGACTTAGTTGCGGGTTTGAGTCTATTTTGGATCCAGACCCAGATGAGTCCAAAATCAGAAATGGGCAGATGTATCTGAATGATTTGCATAGTTAGCGTCATTTATTTGTTCAGGCATTGACTGGTGTAAGTGGTTGTGGTAATGCAAACTGACAAAGAACAGTCTGGATTGGTTCCCTATAGGTGGACTGCTTATTTCCATTCCATTCCTTGCATCACATAAAAAACACCATATGGACATTAACAAGGTTTTTTTAACCAGTGCTGTGCATGTTATGTTTACAGCATTTTACCTTATGTGGTCAGCTGGAGGTTTTAGCATCATCAACACATGTATCTGACTTGAGTCTGGACTTAATCACAGAAACAGTGTTTACACTGCTTGGAAGCTTTTTCCTAGAGGGAGCACTCAAGAGTGCTGCACAAAGTTTGCAGGATGGAAAGGTAGGTCACTTGTCAACAGAGGAGAAAGGATGAGGTGAACAGGGCTGAGTGGGTGCTGTGTCAGTCTTTTTATGTGCACAGCCAGTGCAAATAATGGCACTCGAACGTTTCCCCGAGATCAGCCGATAATTTAAATAAGACTGTATAAGGCAACACCAGGCAATAAGAGTACACACTGCAAGTCAGCAAACATGAGTATTTTTAAGGCAGTTTTTAGGTTAGAGTAATCAGCTATTTATAGCAAAGCCAGAATGTTAGATGTCAGACTGGTGTAAAGCACTCACACTATCACACTAGCTTTTCTTTAAAATGTTCTTTTTGATCCACTTACATTATATTGACACCACTCATGGCACATATTATAAATGTCAAACCATAAAGATCCATGCCAGCTTGGTAGAATGGCCTTCCTTTGAAATAACATGGTTCACCGGGGTTTACATCCACCTTCGCATCAGTTTTACTTTGCTCAGCCAGGGTTTCCAAAATAACACTCCATGGTAATGAGACAATGTTTTATACAGGTTCTAAACCTAAAAGCACCTTTCTTGTTGGCTCACACCCTGTACGGCTCAGTGCACTCTCTTAATTCAGAGTCAATGAATCATAATGCAGCTCCCACTTAACAGTACTTCCTCCTGCCATGTCTCTCAGACTGAAGTGGTAGACACACATCTGCCTCTTCCGTGTGTGTGTGTAGGCTGAATTGTGACATTGCCCCGTTTGTCATTCTAGAAAGAGGAATAAAGCCACTCATTTGTCACTTAAGAGAGAAAAAAAACACATCTCAGTGCTCTGTATGAATGTAATGCTTTTTGTGGGGCTTTGTCCCGGAGCACTTAGGACCTGACAGATAATAGTACTGAAAAAGCAGCCCTGGGGGGACAGCAGCTAAAGTGGGACCATTTCTTTTCGTAAAGGTGGAAACTAAGCACTGCCCCTTTGTGAGAAACACTCTCCAGATCTTGCTCTGTAAGGTTTTAAGTTGCAGGTTTTAAAAGTATTTTAGGTCCTTCCTTAAAAGATAAATATGGTTGAACAATCTGACATTTACAGGGAAATTTACAGTTATATCACTGTGGATTGTTGTAGAAGAGCCGGAGGGGAACATGGCCCTTATCTCCTGTAGAAAATATTTTTATGTCATCTAAGCTGCACTAATACAACGGGTGTAACTCCATAGTGATGAACACCCTGAGAGTTAGAGAGTGTCCTTGCATGCACTTCTGCATTTCTCCTCAGTGGTACTAGCTGTTAAAACCTTACTGTTCTTTTTCACTTTCTTCCAGCAGCGGCTGTTTTTAGCAGACAGACATCATTAGTCATTAGCTGACCAACATAGTGCAGCATTTAGCTGCTAAAGAGACGTGTTTCTCTCAGGACTTGGTGGATACCAAACCAGATCTAAAAGACAAGGACTATGACCACAGTGTCTCACATTAACTCCAAATGAATGCTAATGTTGCTTCTTTTTTCATGGATGTGTTAATACTTGACTTTTTGCCACCACTTTCAATCCCCATGGATTTATGGGCAGTTGTCACCACACATTTCAGTGTAGTTGTAAACACCTAACCAATAAACCTGAAAATTACACTGAATTATATCAATTAATTTGTTCGGCGAAACAGTTTGTCAGCATGCTCACTATCTTCATCTCTTTCTCTTGCTCTCTCTCACATAGGTCATTCAAATGACATTTAAATGTTGATGTCTTTTAAGTAAGTTCCATTGCTGGAGGCAATGCCACTTCACATAAGCTGGGCAGCTTCCTGTACATAGTTGAGAAAAGGGTCATGAAAGAGGTTCAGTTGACTTTGTTTGAGGTTTGGAGATAGACCTCAGTGTGAACTAAACCTGCATCCGTGTGTCCATCTATATGGAGTGTAAAGGGATAATATAGTGCTTTAAAAACTGTATTACAACTTGGCCTCCATAAGTGGCAACAGGAGATTGGCAGCCCCCCCCACACCTAATTCATTGTGATGAGATAAAAGACAGTTGTGTCTCAATTACAGTGGCTGCATTTCAAATTAAACTTGGCTGATGATGAATTTAGATTGTTTTAATTCATTCATCCTTCTAACATTTCAACATTGTCAGTCTTTCAGTGTAGAGCCACTCTGATCTCAATGTGAAGCACAAAGGAACAGTGAGAGGCGGATAACTGCAGCACAATCGGCCCTCCATATGGCTTCATTATATCTTAACCTTGTGCAAGAGTGTACAGCCTGTTCTAAAGCAAGTGATTCATACAAGAGCCTCTGTATGTTGCACAAATGCATTCAGCACAGTTCCTAAATCCCATTTTATCTCCAGTAAATGAGATTTTCACTCTTCACAAGTGGTTAAAAGATTCATACACACACACAAACACATATATATATATATCTATGTGTGTGTGTGTGTGTGTGTGTGTATACCATATTAAAATTCAGTGTATAAATATACATTGTAATTTTTTTAATCCACATAGCAGGAGCTATGACATATATTCACACTGCAATAATATTTTTCCAAACTGATTCAGAAAACCCTTCCTTGATTACACTGAATATTTTAGCCTTCTCTCTGATTATATAAATATTGAGTTGCTGGATAGTTGTATTGAAAGGTGCTGTCTCTCTCTGCTCACCCAGAACTCCAGCTATGATTGGCTGCTCCTTTGTGGTAGATCGGGAATACTTTGGCGAGATTGGTCTGCTGGATCCTGGCATGGAGGTCTATGGAGGAGAGAACATTGAGCTTGGCATGCGGGTAAGCACGACTACAAATTATTACTCAAGCTGCTAGTAAAGTGATTTTAAATTAAAGGGGGACTTTGATAGACAATTTGAAAAAAAAAAAAGATTTTTATTTATGAAACTAAATGAAAATTAAGCAGGAGGATTAAATTTGCTCTGAGAATTGCTTGTCTTTGATGGCCTTCCCTCAAAGCTGGATCGTTGTGTGTGCAATTGTACACCACACAAAAAGCCATAATTACAAATCCTATATATGAGGTAGTAATATTTAGAGTCCTCGTAGGAATGATTTGTGAAATCTATAGTCAGACTTTGGAACAGCTTATGATGAAATTTTCTTATGTTTCCCAGCTGGAGGGATACAGCTTAAGATACAAAACCCAGGGGCGTCAACAGAAGCCATGATTAAACTTTGCAAAATTTCTAAGTTGGGAGTAGGGAAGAAAAAATCCCCTCAATGCAAAATCTTCAGCCAACCCAAAGGCTCTAAATCCTGTATACGGAAAATGTAAATCTCTTTTGCAGCTGCTTTGAGTTGAATTTAACGCTTCATGTGAGCGAAAGGCTTGCTGAAGAATTGGTTAGCGTTTAAATTCAGAAAATGTTTCTCTCCAGCCGAGTGGAACCGTTCTGAATCTAAACGCACTCCTCGGGCTTATTGGAATGAGAAATGCTTGAAAGATCCCACTCCCTCATTTAATGTCGTCCCCACATCCATTTCAAAATCTCAAGATGGCTTCAACGACACCTCTGAAGTGTTGGCCGCCTTTGAAAAAGCACTTGAACCGAGGCTGGAGAATGGATCTTGGTTTATAGATTGCTGCGGTGCTTTATTGAAGCCTGAGACGTTTATAGTTGCTGATGACAATTTCAGAGTCTCCTATTGTTCCTCACAGAGTGACTCCTCCCTCAATAGCATGTTTTTTTTTTTTTAATAATGACACAACCATCTAGCTTCTTGTGTCTTTATATGATTGTTGCTTGGCCATTATCATAGAGTGATAACTCAGCATTATGTATTATGTGCCATGTGGCAACTCACTCCCCAGAGGTTACATAGTGTTTTCTCATTCAGTGGAGCTGCTTGTACGCACCTAACAAAGCATGCAAGCGAGCTAGACGAGGTTCGTGGGGGGAGATCAATTCAGCTGCAGCAGCTAAATAAAGTTAGAACAACTCTATTGAACTGTGCGGTATAGTGTAACACTGAACTTCTTTTGGCTCACACTCACACATGCTCCTCATTGACTCCATCTCTTGTGAATATTCACTGTATCTTTTTGACTCATTGAGTGAAGAGAATCTGCCTCTGTGTCTGCAAACACAATGCCGTCACAAATGCAATTACCTCTCCTCCGGTTTGGCCTGTCTATGTGGAAATGAAACACATGCCACAGAAAACGAGGCCATTCAGCACATGTACAAGCTTGAATAGGTCTGCAGTCAACAACCGGCTTCAACCATTCATATTGCACAGCCGCTAATGGAATGGAGATGGGCTTCTGGCGAATGGACAGCAATTACTCCTCTAAGGCTGCTGCGGCTCAGGCAGCTCATTGTGGTGCTGGCTGAGGAGTTGCCATTTGGGATAGGCTTGATTGACAAGAACATGTTTAACAATTAGCCAAGGCAGCTCACAATAGCCGAGGCTGCCCTGTACCATCTGACTACAGGGGGCTGATGAAAGGCAGGGTTCAGACAGAAAGGTTATGGTGTATTTATAATTTACTGAGAGTTGTGACTTCCATAGCTTTCTCGGGGTAAAAAGGCTGCCAGGGTCCCAAAGAGCCAGCCTCTTTTATTAGCTGAAAGGAGGCTAGGATGTGCGACGATGATTATATGGTACACAGCACTGCGTGTGGTGTTGTTTCCAAGACGAAGAGCAAAGAATAAAACCAAAGCTAAGGAAAATAAATCATAGATTTCACTGCAGTTTTCTGTTTGTTCAGGTGTGAAATAATTTACAGGGTTAGACCTTATAAATAAAAAGAATTGAACTGAGAGGAGAAATAACTGCACACAGAAAGACAATGAATATGTAAAAGATGCTCCGACTATGATGTAGTGAAGGGTAAATACATCACCTAAAGGCATATGACAGTTTTTTTTTTTTAGGACTGAGTCTTTTTTATATAATAATATAATTTATTTTAATATATAATGCCAAATGGATTCATATTAATACACCCAAACAACAGAATGATGAGGAGATATAGGGAAAATGGCACATGGACTCTTTGTTTGACATTTAATAGAGTGCAACCTTCAAAACCATTGCAAAGTTAAATATAATTACTAGATGTATTCACATTGTGATTCTGCAGCATCTACTAGTAACATCATAAAATTGACATCTCCACCTCTGTAAGTGATTATTAATATCCAAACAAGAATGGCCGTGCAAACAGAGAAAAATGGTTACGGACAGAAATGATGAATTCTGCCAGAAGTGTCAATATGAGTTTATCTTGTAATGTGTCTCCCACCCCGCCTGTTCTTCTGAGTCTTTGCTGATATAGCATCTCAGGAGACTAGGACACTGGCTTTCATTTCAGAGTTCCTCTAGGCACGGGTTTTATCCTGTGATGTCTCTGTCCACAAGTAGAACACTACGTTGAATCTATCAGGGGTCAGCTGCTGATCCTGCTGGACCCACTGAAGCCTGAGGTGGAGTGAGGTCTGTCTTTATATTTAAATTACTCTAAAGGGCTGGAATGACAATCAGCTGAGCTTCACTGAACACATTGGTAAATAAAGATTATCTGCTGTCGTTTTACCGTCCCTCGTTGTTAAATGGACACAGTGTTACCATTATATTTATGCAGACATTACCAGAGGCTATTGTTTATGCAATATTTAATATCCTCAAATTTTCCAATATAAAGTAAATGATTTCCCAAACCTCTGAAGCAACATTTAGACTCAGGATAAAAACAGGATTTATCATGTTCAGAATCAAATGTAAATACTCCAATATATTGTATTCTGAGTCATCAGGACATCTATGACTTTATCGTGTACAATAAAACAGTCACCGCTAGCAAATGTCCCCACTGTCCAGCCTGGAAGGATTTGGACTCTTTCAGTGTTTACCTAAAAGAGAGAAGCTGAGAGAGGAGCTGTTCTGCAATGAGATGGTTCTGCTTCTGGTTTTATGGTGACGTAGAATGTGGGACATTTAAGACGTTAAATAGATGTTCCTATTTTACTTCACTCAAGATGATAATTGTGTGACTGGTAAACAAAAATTTGCCTCTTATTTGTGTGTTGCATCATGACAGTAGCAGGAGTATAAAAACTATTGGACATGATGATGTGAACATATTCAAATCAGTATGCAAAACAATGATTAATTCTGACACACTCTATATGTAGTCTGACTATCAACCAAATTGCAGCAGGGTATCACTCCAAATTCCACAGGCAGGGTTGTAGCACTGAGCGGTCTCAGCTGTGGTGAGGCCCTGGGGGCAAAATGTGTATCAGTCAGTCACCACCCACTCTGACACCAAGCTGAACTGCGTCAAACAGCACTTGGGTGCGATTGTTGTTATTAAATGTTTTATTTGAGGAAAAAAATAGGTTATACATGTTACTATTAATTTTATATACATGTCCTCAAGCCTTATCATTAAAGCAGATAACAAAAGAAAAATAGAAATAAATAAATAAAAGGAAGAAAGAAAATTCACCTCATTACAAAAATACCAACACTTTCTCCTGTCATAATACTCCTCTACAGGAATACTTGTATCTGAACTGGTAGGCAACTTAAGTGTTTGAAGAATGAGAAATGATAAAGAAAACTGGAAAAATCAGTAACGGTTTTGGGTGCGATTGTGACGCTGTTTAGGAGCTCTTCTCTCTCTTCTCTCCTAATTCAGAGATACATAGCTTGCACTTCCAGCTCTTTATTTTTCATCTCCACCTCCTTTATCCGAACGGGCAAATCCTCTGATCCTCTGTGGAATTTTTACCTATAGCAGGATCAGAGGCCAGATCAGGCTCCACACCAGCAGCAAACACGCCAGCAACCTCCATAGCTTTCGTCTCCACCACAGGTGCTTCTCCCTCTGCCTCATCCACTGCAGCTGCAGCCCCAGTCACAGGCGGAGCTACGCTGGGCAGCACACCTTTCTCTACCAGCTGCTCACACAAAGCATGCTTGAGCTCTGCTTTCCAGGCACTATAGGACACAGACACCTCATAGCTGTTAGCCACAACCAACAAATCCAATTTTTCCCAAGAAGGACGGGTCACAAAATCCTCAATAGAAAATTCCATAATTTACCCCCCCCCCACACATAAAAAAACTGCCAACCAGAACCAGAAAAATACTCACCAGACTTAACTTATCAAAGTAAACAAAAGGATTTATTTACCATGAAAAGTGATATGTAACACAAAAGATAACTTCGGGGTGAACCCAGGCCAAAATAACAAACAAAACAATTCTAACTAAAAAGGAACCAAAATCTAACCTATAGGAAGAAAAATAAATGACAAACCCTCACCTGCCTAACTTAATCAAAACATGAGAAAACGAAGGCAACAAAAATGGCAGTTCACCCCTACTACTCATGTTCGAATGTTGAAACAAAGAAATAACTGAACAAAGGTGGTAACTGGTCTGGGGAGTTAGAGAATTGGGGAAAGCTCACTGCCTGTCACCATCTTGAAGGTTTAAATAACCTCTTCCACAGGCAATTGGTGTGGCACTGACCAATCCGCAAACAGCTCTGGCACCTATTCTCAAAGATAGGAAAAGGGGAAGACACAGAGCACACACTCCTACAGAAAAGAAAAAATCCAAGTACGACTAGAGTAGTAGACTAGAACAGGTTGTAATGATTCCAATCTGAGGTGGGAGTTGACGAGAGCTTTTGTCAGTGTCAGACTCAAACTGAGAGGCTGTGGCTATTTCCTGGAACCATGATGGGTACCACTGCAGACTGGGAAAGTAGTAGAGTAGTAGAGTTGGAAAGGTTGAAAAGGTTTTCTGACACACTATTGCAACAGTTTTTTTGTTTGTTTTTTTTAATAAAGACCTTGTGTCTAACCCAGTATAGCCACAAAATCCTAATAAACTCAAATTGACGATCACAATAGTGATTTTTGCTTTTTCCCTTAAATCTGAAGTCAAAATACTTCAGTCTGGCCTAACTATCTGTGACATGTACTGATTCGATTAATACACTTTTCTGTCAGCCAGAACATGATGGGAACCTCATGTCTGCCAGAAAAAGGCTAATCTGAGCCTTCATGGGTATACCCACACAATATGCTCATGTGCTTACTTTGCCATCAGTAAATGAAGCTGCTTTATGAAATCTCTCTCACTGTCATAACAATCCAATCATCAGTCCAAGAAACTTAAGAGTGCACTCATGTGGTGGCCAGCTTGTTTCAGTGACAGTTATTAAACTCACCAGGAACTCCTCTCAGAAGTAATGAACCAAACAATTATTCTATGTTTCTTTTTTCCTTTGAAGTCTCGTCTCAATAACTACCTGGTCTGGGCCTCGAGGCATCTGGTCATAATCTTTCTGTAGTGAGGAGAATAGAGCTAATTAAACTCTAGCAGTACAGCAGTACATGCAGCTAGACAGGATTGGGACATAATTACACTTCACTTGGTCCCCTCTGCATCTCAAGCAGAGTTAATACAGTGTGATGACAGTTTACTGTACAACAGCTCTCTGTTATTTTGGGTGTCAATTTTAACATCCATCTGTTCTTTAGATTTAATAACTGAAAATGTACCACTGATGTAATTCAGATGAAATATAAGAGCACGGTGGCCATTATCAAGGATAGGACGTTTTTTTAAGGATCATATTGATGGTCATTCTTCTAGTTTATGGATGGCAGTATTTTGAATAGACTGCTATTGGTTTCGTTTGGCAATGCCATGAATACACACTGAAGTCACAACTAAAGTGGTTGAAACTATGAAGAATATAAAATAATCTGGGGTAGATATTTAGAACAATGATCTGGTCAGATTAGACATTGAAGATGATCATAAGAATATATTTTATAACAAAGTTCTTGCGATCAGTATAATTCATTAAGTGTATGAGATGTTTGGCAAAAATAGACTGTAATTGTTTTAAATCATTTTATAAATCATTTAAAATAATGGCATCACTGTTGCTGGAAATGGGAGTGGGAACTCTGAGGAGGTTCTCAAACTGCTCTCAAAGAGGCAGGAGGGGCAGAGTGAATGATGTGGGGTGTTGCATTTTGTGAGAGGGACAGGTACATACAGGTGTTCTAAAAATAGGACAAAAACAGGAAGTTAATTATTGTAGCTGCTCTAGTTATTGACTCACAAAGATTGTTAGGATTAGATTGTTTTGCAGTGGCTGTGACAAATAACTCATGGAGTCAGTTCAGGTGCTTTAAATGTCCTCAGTTACCAATTGCCACAATTTGTGTCAAACAAACCTCCCCCTTCTCAGAGTCATAATTCAGTCCAATATGAACACGCAGTTGTAATACTCACATTTTTTAAGACTCAGCTTGACTTACACTCCGATAATGTCATTATTTTAGATGTCCAGTGTGAATAAAGGCCTATAAAACTGCTTTGAACAAACAGATGTTTATATTAACTCACCTTTGAGTTTCTTCAGTATCAAAGTAAGTAATCCAGTGATAGCAGTGAAAATGAATTATCTGTTTCCAGGAGCCTTACAGTATGCTGCATCTTATGCCACCCACTACTCGCATATCACAGTCCTCCCTCTTTTTTTCCAGATGGTAACTTTTCTTCAAGCGGAAAAAGAAAGAAAAAAATAGAAGCTATGTGCTGAAGATGAGTCAGTAAGCATTATTTCAGGCAGCAAAATAACAGGTGCTGCTTCAAAGCAGTTGGTAGAGAAAGTCAGATGTTGCTTTTAGTTTATTTTTGGGAACATCTGCCCCACTGATACAAATATGAAACCTGGACACTTCAGAACAGTTGATTAACCCCACAAGCCATCTGGATTTGTAGATACAAATAGATTCAAAAGGAAGTGGCACACTCGTGGCTCGTTTAATATGCAATTACAATACATTTTCTTATCACCTCTCCATACAGTGTATTTCACTGATGAGAGAGAAGGTCTTTTAAGACTTTGAAAAGCCTTGTTGTGCTCAAATGACAACATGTTTTCAAGCTTAATGAAAATTAGAAAAAAAAGTGCTAACATTTTGAAAAACATTAAAGGTTGTGTTTTGCTTGTTTGGTCTGATCTGTGGGTTCTGTGACTTTTTTAGACTCATATTAAACAGGAGGGGAAAGCAAAGCTACACTCATCCTAGAATAAACATTGTTTTTTAACCTAGAAAAAAAGATTATGAAAGGTTCATCCTGCTACAGTTTGGTACCTTCTGCTCCTGTAAAATCCTCTCTATATGGCCTGGCTATTCACAGTGATGAGCACAATGGTGTTAGATTCATCAGGTTGCTGTCGGCTTCGTGAATTAACAGAGTACATGTTAATGTCAGCGGCGGGCTACACTGAGCTTTCATGCACCGCTTCAATAAACCCAGAGTAAGTTTCTCACTGATAAGCTCAGTTCCTGTGGGAACAACAACCCCCCCCTCTGTCCATTCTTTGCATATCACAACGATATTATCTGCAGGCTAATGTGATGTGGATTTGTGTGTTTTCGATCCAGGGTTGTGTAATTTATTCAACATACTGGAACACTGAGATCATACCTTGGATTATACCATAAGCATTTCAGACATACAACCAATCACGGCGCCCGGTCGAACCTCTGTGGTACTACCTTGGACACCTCCTCCTGCCTGCAGCCCTCCACAGTGACGGCAGTCACCTTGAAAAGGGCAGGAACGTCGTTATGAAGCAGCATCAAGCCCCAGCCATCTGTGGACTCCAGCCATTTTGGCAGCTTTAAAATCAGCAGCGTGCCCATGTCCATCAAGCAGCAAATGACAGTGGCTGTTTCCCATATGTGAGTCCCTTCCAACAAAAAGAGTCATTCTGAAGATGAGGACAAACCTTAGGCCTCTGTGGAGCCCTGATATTACACTATAACAAATAGAAACAGATTAATGTGGAGAGGTATTGGATGAATGCCATAATAGGGAAAGCTGCAGCAGCCTATGGACCAGGCCCATGTACAGCAGTAGCACTATACACTATCATTCATTGCCTTCTGCATATGTAACCACTGTTGAAATGTCATCACTTACAGCACTAAAGTCTGGGCTCATTTTAAGTGTGTTCCTCTGTCATCTTAATTTTAGGAAACACAGTTTAAAGGCCGCTGTTTAAAAAGCTGCTGCATGGTCTGAGGAGAGTTTGTTGAGATTGACTTGGTCCAGAGCTTTTTTGGTTGGAAGTTTACTTTTTCTAAACTGTGCTTGGTGTTGCGCTCTCTGTAGTTAGTCTTAACTACACCCCTGCTCTGTTGCTCAACACATGCTTGGTAAATGACTGATTCATCCTCTCACAACATTATCAAGCTACAACACTGGAGGAACCATCTGCTCTCTATCAATAAAGGCAGCTTAAAAGTAACAATAGCATCGGATATTGATTGGGCATTTGTCTTTTCGAAGCCTGCATTATTTAGTGGCGGAATCAATCCGTTAGGGCTTTATAGACTCAGGTTTAGTTACTCCATGGTTCATTACAGTATATTCCAGCCTGCATCCGTCTCAGGAAGGACGGACAAGCGAGAAACGCTGCAGCTGTAGGACTTCTGTGTGCAACTATCAGATCAGGTATTGTTTCAGAGGAATTACTGCAGCTATTGAAGGACTTACTGCCGACATATGGCAAAGTGGATCAGCTCTGCATATTCTTCTTTGTGCTGTGGAATTAACCGTAAGGTTGGAATTCAATCAGCTGACACTATGAAACATGCTCATGGCTTGCATTTATGCATCGGCATGCTCTGTGCATATATTATTCAAGACTTGTATTGTCTCGCTGTTGGGAAAGGCCCAGCTGATCCAGGATAGCTGTAATTTACGCCCCAACAGATTGTGTGTTTAGATAGCATACTTTATTTATACCGTTTAACAATGACATGTGGCATACTTCTGAGCCTTAAATGGCTTTGGAAGGATGACATGACTTTCTGAGCATCCGTTTACCTCTGAGAGTTGCTGCTTTGGTGTTCAGGGCCAGAGGGATAAGTAATTAGACAGACCTTGTCAGCTTGCCTATTATCCATGTGAATCATAAACTTCATTAAAAAACCTCTTTCATGAGTGACTGCAGATACTCCCACCTTAATTTGACTACGTTTTGACAAGGTAATTAAGAACATTTCAGATGAATTGTACGTTCCACATCCTGCTATTCAAGACAATTCACTTTTATGGAGAAGCATCCAAAGCTCCCTCTGTGGACAATGTCATCACCAGGAGATACAGTGATGCTTAACAAGCACAGATTGCCTCATCCCATCCATTATCTGAGCATTAGTTAATCTGTGCACGTAATTGCCTCCTACTCTGCCTAGAAAGTGAAATGATCTGACAAGGCCCGAGTATTTGAAGAGGGCTAGCACGTACACATTTGGCCTCACCAGCAAAACAGGACGCTTATCAAAGATGAAGGGCAGCGACGGGGTGGAATTTGCTTTTAACAAGCACACTTTAAAGAGCCTCAGCATCTATCGGTCTCTCCATCAACATCCTCTTTTTTATGGATGTGAGAGGGGGAGACGCAGGAAAAGAAGGCATGAAATGAAGTGATGGGCCATAGGGAGTGGCTCAGATGCAGCCTCTCAGTTCCCAGCTTTGAATCATCACTCATCATCACACAAGACCTGAGAGGGAGGGAGGAGAGGAAAGGGGAGGGGAGCATGGTGATGTTTCTGTCCAGTGTGAGATATCGACCAACTGGGGAACATGTTTTTAAATGCAGATGTGCATAGAAAGTCATCAACAAGGAAATGTTTACACAAGGAGTGGAAAACACACAGATCTTGAAGAGAAAGTTTGACATCTTCAAAAATATCCTTGTTCTCTTTGTTGCTTAAAGAGGAACTATGCAGGATTTTTACCTTAATTAAACAGCTTCGGAGTAATTGTGGTTAAGTAAATGACTTGTAACTTGAAACGAGGGAGAATGGAGGCTCTCTGTCTTCCACCTAGTGTCTCTTGGCCGAAAATCCACCTTGCAAGATCCAGCTCTTGTCTCGGCAGCACCGCAACACAAACACACCCCGTAACCCATAATCTCTTGTTTATGATGGATAAGACTACACAAATATACACATCATAACATTGTATATGATAAATAATGTTATCCACCGCTCTACTGATTGCTTTCTCGCCAGCTTCAATGAAAACAAATGCACATGGCTGGGAGGAGGGTTAGCAAAACACCGTAAAAGCAACTGGACTTCCATAGTTCCCCTTTAAAGAGTCAGATGAAAAGAGTGATACCACTTATCTCTGCTGTAAATATGAAGCAACCATCCGCAAATGTGTTGCTTAAAAGTTGCAAACTGGGAGACAGTCAAAAATAAACAAATAAATAGATGCTCTACAGCTCATTAATTGATATCAGTGTTTCCCCTACAGTGTAATTGGGAGGGCGCCACACCCCCCCATCACACACCCCCGCCATGCCAACAGGACCCCTACCCAGAAATTCAAATTGTAGTTAAATTGTAGTTTAATTATAGTTAAATCCATTATTAGCCTTATGTTTATTTTAATCTTAAGAATTTATAGCATAGGTCTGATGCTATCGTACATTCATTACAATGCATTTCTCTCCTCCGGACGGGTGTCACTCCCCCTCACTCCTCTCTCAGGACCAGGGTTGGGAGGATTACTTTAAAAACGAATCCAGTACAATTACAAGTTACCTGTTAAAAAATATAATCAGTAACTTACTCTAAGTATCACAAAATTAAAGTTATGTAACAGATTACTTTAGTTACTTTTGGATTACTTCAATACCAAACATGCAAATGCAATCACGCCGCCATCACGCGTATAAGTTTGTTTGGAGCCCCGCCCCCCTCCACGTTGTGGTTTTATTTCAATTAGGCTACGTTCACACTGCAGTTACAAGTGACCTGAATCCAGTTTTTTCACTCAAATGTGAACCATATCTGATTTGCCTCTGACAGTGTGAACAGCACAATTTGCACTGAATCTGACATTTTCGAATCAGATTCAGGCCACTTTCAAATGTGGTACTAAATCAGATACATATCGGATTTTTTTGAATGCGACCGCAATCTGAACAGCCAAGTCGCATTTAATGCGACTTTGACGTCATTCTGACACACATTACACTTCTGTGCCACAGGGACAGGCGCTGACAAATGTGGTGAAAGGTATTCCTTGACATTCTGAAGTTCTTGAAGAAATCCTGCTCTGTGAAACCAGTCACATCCTGATCCCACCACTCCTGGCTCCGACACCGCATCCACATACTCCTGACCTCTGTACGGATGTTGCAGCTATTGCTCCGCATAGAGCCATCATTCAAATATTAATTTTCTTTCTCCTCCTCCCCCTAATATCACCCGCTCACAAATTTGCCAGCTGCTGCCACACACTGTTTTTAACATTAGACCATAAAGTACACTACTGGTTGCCACCATCTTCACTTCCGTAAACACCGTTGTGTGCGTGATGTCATTAATGATCAGCTGAGCATGCGTGAGCTGTTCACACAGCAATCCTTGGACAGGCCACATTTAAAAATGTAATGTGAACAGCCAAACAAAAAATTGGATTTGAGCAATAAATCGGAATTGGGCATTAAGGCCTGCTGTTTGAACGGAGCCTTAGTGGGATATGGAGGTGCTGGAGGGGGACCTGATGTTTTCCCTGTTAAAAATGAAGGTGTGTGAAGGCTACAAGCTCATTCAAGCTGCAGCACATGAGTCAAATGTGCATTAAATAAGAGATTGAGATCAGGCTCTGTGTCACTGAACACACAATGGCTCTGTGAATCACAGTGTGCTGTGCAAAGTGCTCCTCCAACACACACTGTTCATTTGGAATACTGTAGTTAAAAGCACTTTTTTTGCCTCTTGAAATAACCAGCTTGTTTTTGCCTTGACTTGACTTACAGGAAACCTTCATAATCTTTTTTTTTTTTTTTTTACTGCACACACAACCCTTCAAATACCAATGGAAACATCTTGCCTCATCACAGGAGGGAGACTGGCATCCTTTTAGAGCTGTAATTCACATGATAAAAACAAATGGCACCAAAATTACTGTTCAAAATGGATTGATGTCACAAGAGTAAAAGCTTGTAGTGTCAACAGTGTGAGGGTTCGTCCTTCGCATTATAATGTTGGCTCTGTTGATATTCCTCTCACTCACCCAGGAGCTTTGAAAAATGACTTGCTACCATGTGATATTCACGGCTTTCAGATCTGGAAATTATTGCTGGTGTGAATAAATATTGTTAAGATACTGACACAGATCTGACTCTAAATAAGGAAAAAGGGCAGTTCCTTGCTTGTTTTTCTATATGCTGCCCTCTTTGTGTTTATTAATAATCATTTCAGCATTCAATACTTCAGAACATCACAGGGAACTCACACAGGGTCCATCTGATATTTGTTGTAATGTTTTGATGTTTTCCTCCCCATAACCTTAAAAAAAAGGATTAGATATAAACACGCAGTCTGGTTAGCCTATGCCCTTAATCAGCATTTCCTGACAGTCCTTTGAAATGGGTGACACGCTTGGATATTTTGCTGCAAAAAGGCATCCCATGGGTATTGCGATTGCAGAGTGAAGAGCATTTCAATTAAAAACAGGGACGTGTACAATTCCCCAGACGCTGCCGAGCTCACACAACTCATTATCTCAAGTGGATACAGCCAGTATGGGGATGGCTGTCTTCCAAGTTGACTGTGAACGTTTCAGTGTGCAGTCCTGTGTCACAGGTGTGGATGTCAATCAACTTGACTTCACTGAGAATATATAAAGTGATCTTATTTAGACTAATGTTTTATCATCTTTCATTGGTAGAGATGGCAGGTAGTGTAATGCAATATAATGTAATGTAAGGGGGGGCTGTGTAGTAATATCCATTTCCCTCCACTTCCACTGTACATCGTATTACTGTGTAGCCATAGCTCTGATGCCTTATCTTTTTTTTAATGAAAATGAAAATATTTTTGTCATAGAGAATATACACATGTGTGATTCCAATGAGATTTTTGTTGGTATACATAATGCAGTGGTGTGATCAACACCTACTAGATGTTATACAGTAGCTAGAACAAAAACTTCCCTGGCTCTGGTGTTCAAATACTAAAACTGATAACTGTTGGATTAAAGTGTGTCCATAATGGAATAAAAGATGACGATCTGTTTTGGTTTCAAAATATTACTTGTAAACTGAGCTTGCTACTGAATATTTACAAAAAGGGAATTGATAGTTTGGTTTATCACCTTATAAATGAAACCATTTTTAGTATTTGATAGACAGAAACAGAGTCAGTAGAGTTGCCTAACGTCTCCTTAGTCTAGTCACCACTCAAGCTGAAAGGAAAACTAAATAAAAGTAGCTGTTTGAAAGTAAGAGGGAGTAAGTAAGAGACGAGTTATATGACATTAATTCCCACTGTTCCACCAACAGTGTGGTAATCACACAGAAGTAATTATCTTATGTTCCCTGTGAACAAATGACAGGAGAGGTATATTGCACATTTTTTTGATTCTCTGTGGAGAAATTTCAAGCAAGCAGTTTGATTGGCAGTCAATTAATGCCACCCTCTGAGCCACAGAGGCTACAAGATATCACTCTCCGACACCTAGAATACTGGCTGCTCTCTTTTGTTACGCAGTTCAATTTGAAATGTTTTTTATGTAGAAAATGTAATGATGTGTTTTTTATGTTTTATTTAAACTTTTTTAAGAGGATAGCAAGCAACTGTAACTTGAATAAGGATAATGGGAAAGCAGTCACGACAGTAGAAGAAGTGACCTGTCAGTGGTGCCAAGACTAAAAATAAATGTAATCATGCAGAATTGCTTCTTTATCGATGAATCACAGATACAAGCATTTATGTCTCATGTACTGTGCTACCAGGACTCTCAAACCATCAATAACCTGATGTGTGTGTGATTGTCCATAGGAAGAAACCATTAGCTGAAGCATTGATTTTCTATGTGTCCACATGCAGAAACATGAATGTGAACGTGACATAATGGTACCATAGTGAAAGTGATGCATTTGTTAAAAGTCTCATTATGACAAGAGCACAATGAAACATGGCAGTTTTGAACTCGGTATTCATCCCTAAACAAAAATCTTATGCAGACATAGGATGAGAAAGAAACATGGAGATTTTAAAGGAGAAAAATATCACAGCAGAAAAAGACGCAGAAATATCAGGACACAGTTGGCATTCAGTCTCTCTGAATGCTCTGCTCCATACAGCCCCCATGAATCACTCAGTGACTCCACATGACATTTCTTTGAATTATATTCAAAATGAGATCCCCACACATCTTCTGAGCTGTTTCAGTCATTCACAGAATAGCTGATACAAATCTAGACGAACTCTGGTTGACCCCAGGCTATTCCTATATGCAAACCTGAGGCTTCTGTTTGCTGCTGCAGGATAATTTTCCAGACAGATACATCATCTGTCGAGGCATAATGTGAAGTCTGTGTGACCTCAGTGCACCCCTTCATCATCTCATCTGGGTTTTTAGCGGCTCACTAGCTCATTCTCCTCTGCCCTATTTTCCATTTTGACCACTGATGGAGAAAATGCCTAATTGGTAGTAATCACCCTAGCAGTTTCACTAAAGGTTGCACTGATAGGATTGAATATGAGAGGCTACTTTCAAGGGCCCTAAGGGTGCCAGGATACTTCAACAGAAGTGCTTCTTGGAAGTTCAAACGGCGTTTGAATCATTTTCCCCTTCCTCCCCCTTCCTCCCCCTTCCTCCTCCTCCTCTTCCTCTTCCCCCACAACTATCAAATGTCAGAATTGGAGAAGGGACAGTATCTGAAAATTTCAATTACTTTCAGAAACCAGCATCTGACCATCTTTACACAGCCATACGTTTTGTATGTGCACTGATGCACAAGGGACCAATAGATATGTCCAGTCAAAAACTGTGTGTCAAAAAATGTGTAGGCATAATGGTGGTGTCATGCAGCCATGCAGGAGCAAACCTGTTTTTCCACCCTATGATAAATTGCATGAGAATCAGTTAAATCAGAAGTTACGAAGGAAGCAGTTTAGATGCAATCAGTGATGTGGAGAGCTGGATTCAACTTTGAATGTGAGCATTTAGTTAAGAGCTCTGACTGATTCTAATGTAATTCTTTCCTTCTTTTTTTTTGATAGTACAGTAGAGAGAGACAGGAAAATCAGGGGACAAAGAGAGGGGGAATGACATGCAGCAAAGGGCCACCCAATGCAGGATTTGAGCCAGGGCTCCTGTTCTACCCACTGTGTCCCACGATGCCCCATTCTAATGTAATTCTAATCTGATATTATGCATGGTCTCTGTGCTTAGTAAATGATTGAATGAAGGTTTCACCAACCTGGGACTATGTTTTTACCATGAAACTAGTGAAGATCTAAAATCCGAGGCGGGTCTGACAACCAGTCAGAAGCCTCCATGTGCTGTATTTTCCCACTTTATTGATTGCAGTGTGTAATGGCGTTGATGCAAACCTGTTTACTGCTGTTAATAGCTTTTATGGTTTTTATGGCTGATGTTTTCTGTAGCCCCGTGGAACTTATCATGCAAATGGTCCAGCTGCAATTAACTAACTGCATGTGAATTAAATTAAATTAGCAATTACATTTCCACTACATAAGTGCCGAGTGTTAAGTGCTTCCTCTTAATGATACAGGCTGCAGTTTTATGAAGGGTCAGTGCCAAATGGACTTTCCAAAAACACAGTCCCGAGTACCTGTGTGTGGGATGTCAAAAGAGGCAGATGATAAATCTTATTTGTTATTTAAATTTTATTGTATTTCCATAATGCTACATTATTTAAAGGGCCAGTAACCTGCAGCATGTCACCTGCATTTGAAACACTTTACCTTTGTGTTTGTTTATAGGAGTATTTTACAGATTTTTCTATTTACACATAAAGCCGAACATTTATTTTCTGTCTGTGGAAGCTTTTGTTGAATGCCAATTTGTAAAGAAAGAAAAAGAAAAAAGAATAAGGAAGAATTAGGAAGAAGTATTTTTTCAGTAACTTCATAGCACTAGTAATCATTTGGCATGATATGGAACTGATGAGTTTAATTAGGGTAAATGTTTTCACTCATACTTCACCGATTTGCAATAAGACAACATAAAGTGAGACCTTGTCATTAGCAGAGGTGCGTTGAGCATGTCAGTACATTTTCCAGAGTGAGCACTGCAGCACAAATATTGTTTTCATGTGTGTCTCAAATGAAGGAAATCTGACATTTGGTGTGGTTTGTTTTGCTAATGCTCTGGCTGAAGCTGTGGTTATGACGATGCAGACTGCGGGACGGTATCTTGAGCTGTCCTTCTATGTAACACAAACACCATATGAGCTAGCAGTCTGGTAAGCACCACCTGTTTCTCCTTCAAATCATCAGATCAGTCATTCTCTCACGTGTTGAAAAAAGTCACAGCAGCATCGATGATCCTCAAAGACAGAGATGACTCCCTGCAGATGTTTTTGTAACAGGTTGTTTGCTGTTAAATTAAGGAAGAAATTATCCCCAGCCTCCCCCATCTCCCTCCGTGTTGTATAGTTAGTGGGTTGTGATTAGCTTTTCACATCAGCAGATCTCTTAACTCAGAGAATAAAGGTGACAATGTAACCACATGTTCCCTGTTGCACTGAAACAGTCTCTTGCACCTGCAGGGAAACTATAAAAGACATTGAGGATGGATGGCACAGTCCACTGAGGTGTGTGCAGAATGAGCACCAATGCCAATACAACAAACTGCATACAAATATACACTGTTTGCATGGACATAAGATAGAGAGCTGGACCCAGAGGTGAAGAGCAGCTGAAAATCACATACAATATCAAAAGCTTTTGAGATTATGTCTGTTGAAATGAAGCTGAAATTTAAAGCTGTCATCTAGTTATTTGATGTTGGGCTCTTATTCAAGGTCTGGGTTGGTGAGCTCCCAGTTTGGCGAAGCGGGCAGCAGCACTAGCACTGCTGAGCAATGTACTGCTGAAAAAAAAGGGATTTTAGCCACAAAGAAAGGTGATATTATGAATATGTCCACCTCTTTATTTTGCTGTCAAACAGTGCTTTGACTCACACCGGTGGACTGTGATATAATGCAGTATTTTTAAAAGGCTAAAATACATTTTTATGCCTCCACACCACGGTTGTTCATCTGACCCATTCTCCTGGACACTATATCTCAATAACATTTTAACAGAACATATTCAAATTTGACAAAGACATTCACTGGGTCTCAAGAATGAACAAATTAGATTTTGTGATCCAAGGTCAAGGGCGTGGTGACCTTTATATGATTCTTAGTAACAGGGATGGAACCTGAAACTAGTCTGAGCAGCAGGGACAGACAAACCATGTGATGGTAATTCTAGTGTCTGCTGTCCACATCCGCAGCAGTACATTCATACATCATTTTGTGACTCAGCCGGGGTCCTTACACAGAGGCTCTGTCGAGGAAAAAAACACACCTCTGTCACAAAGAAGTTTCTTTTTTCTTTTTGGCGCTTTATAGAGAAACAGATGTATGAACAATCTTTGTGCATTTTTTAACCTCCAAATCCACATTACTGGTGAAGGAAAATGAGTTGAGAAAAGATAAAAAATACTTTTCAGTTACACGGTGGTCATGATGTCACCCTGATTGTGTCTGCATTTAAAGTCAGACACTCCGCTCAGTGTTGTCAGTGTGTGTCAATCTGTCAATAGATGCACCACTACACTTTACCCTGTGTTTGCCATCTTGAATATAACATCTGAGGTTGTAGTGCTTGTTTTTGTCACGGTCACCCATGCTTACACATTGTACAAACACACAATAATCAGTCACACTAATTATACTGAGGGATATTGACTAACAAGGTAAATTGCTTTACAGTCTTAACAAGAGGTAAACAGAGCTTAGTATGTAAGAGCTGCAGGAGCCTAATTAAATCAGCCATCTTCTCTTTGCTCAGTGCTATTACACTGTTGGAATAGTTCTCTGTCTTCTTCTGCCCTAAGAACATTTAGATCTCAGAAAAAGCCACACAAGCCAAGACTGATAATGTAACCATGTAACTTTGTTTAACAGTTTCCTGCAGTCTATTTAGGATGTAATTTATAGCGCGCCATGTGGTGATATGTAATTAAAACAAATTATGCTTATTGAGATGATTACAGCCACATCACTATTAGCTGCTGAGCTGGTACAGTGGAAAATGATATGCAGTAGAGTCTTTACATTGTACATTGCTGCTGCCATAGGGAGAAATTAACATTTGACCAAACTCCTGTATAGTCTCATTGTGTATTTTTAGCAGTATGTGGATATACATGAGAAATTATGAGTCTTTTCTCATTACTCAGTACGTTTACATGCACGGCCAAGTCGAGTTATGCTCATAGCTCGATTTGGGCGTCTCAACGCAATTCGGTCCTTGTCCCAGTTTACATGCTACAGGGAAAATGGAAAAACTGACAGTGCCCCCCTCCTCAGCATAGGTGGCAGTATGATGGTATTAACCCGTTTCAGCAGGTTGGATCCCTTTCCGGTAGACTTTTTGTCACCTAATAAAAAATTGGATAAATAACTAAGACTTCTCAACTACAGCACCCCACCGGATGCGCTGGTCCGGGCCAGGTACCGGCCGGGTTCAGGCCGGGTCCGGGCCAGGTTTGGGCTGAAAATATATACAAGACATCAGCCCAGATGCTTTTTTTTTTTTTTTTGGCCAACAATTAAGGCGAAGAAAACCGGTTTCCAATCGCATTATCTGGGTGTTTTAGTCGAATAAGGAGAAGTCTGGTATTAGTCGGACTAAGGCATTTACATGCACTTCAGTTGTCCAGTTATAGTCGGATTCAGGCCATGATTCAGTTTTTTCAGCTGTCATGTAAATGCACTGACTGACACTTAAACCCATGTTGCCTCTGTTAGGGACACCACATGAAGTCTAAAGTGGTGAGAAGAAACTACAGCCTGTTTCTCAAGCTTAGTTAGCTATTAGGTTTCTGACCTTCTGGAAATGGTGGTTGAGAAAATATTGATCTTCAATTTGCTTTTAGTGCCGGGCTAACTGCTTACTGCAATACACATTTTCAATTACCCATGAGTAGGCAACTCATTACACATACCCACAAGCACTTAACACACATAAGTATTTACACACATGCACACACACACACTCACACATGCTATTGATTTTAAAGGGAAACCTGGATAAAGAAACCAAAGAGACAGCACTACAAGGAGCTTACTATGTTACAAAAGGTGATGGGTGGAATCTGCAAGAACTATAGACTTTCCTTTAAATTGGTATTTCACTTACACCCACTCAAGTGCAGCCGCCATGGAGGCTATTGTGGAAAAGCAGCACTTCACATGAGCAGCAGCAAAGCAGGCAAAGCCTACTCTAAACTACTAATGGATTTTTTAGGCCAGGGTCATGGCGGATCATCAGCAGTGAAGATGAAGGGTCAGACAGTCAATGGAGGTGTTTAAGTTCAGGTCAGACCTTTGTTAGGTACTCCACCACTGACACAACTGAGACATTAAAGGATTGCAAGGTAAAAGAGTATAAAAGAGGACGGATTCTTATAAATGCCTGTATTAACGTTCAATTAAACGCAAACTTTCATACACTCCTGAGCATCACAGGAACATTTAAATGATCACAAATGGGACTGGTGTAAATTATGAAAGTGTCTCTTTTCTGTGAACACTATATACTTGGTCATATGGCTCCAGGCTCATTGCTTCACATGTCCAAACCAGCTCATTAGAGTATGAGTTGATATAGAAGACTCTGGTGATTTCATTTGGCGTTCTGCTGTCTTCACAGATGACCAGCTTGACTGAACACTGTAGATTATGAAACTGAAATAAAGCCAAGTGATGTTTCTCATAGTATAGTGGTAAAGTCATGGCCTAGTTATTAGATAACACAGAGTAAAACTACCAATTACCAGAAAATTTATTCTGTATCTTGAATATTGAAATGTCGCTAGAAAACTGACTTTGAGACACAATGTTATTGAGATATTGTATAATCATTTGTTTCTAGATCATTGAGAATTGATATACTCTCCACTTAAAAAAAAAAGAATAATAGTCGATTATTTCAACCATCAAATCTTAAAACCGCCTTTTTAGGTGTATTGTTCGTGTACAGATAACCTAATGTATCTGTGCTACAGATCACTTACTGTACAACTGCAATAAAAACCACATGAATGAGTATCACTAGTTTCCCTGGGTGATATTTTCCTTCATTGCAATCAGCGTGGGCACTTTATTTTATTTTTAGGCAGTTCCACACACACCATTATACTGCTGGAAATACTCACTAGAGCACCAAAGGCCTATTAATCCATGGCTGACAAACCCACCATTTATTTCTGTCTAAGTAACCTTTGTTAAAAACTACAGTGCCCACCTTTGTTAGGACTTTGTTCAGTTGTTTTCATTTTGGTTTTCTTTTTTAAATTTATTCCTGAACAGTTTTGAAATATTTATATCTTCAGGAAGTTTGCGGTGTAAGGCCAGCTCTGTGCTTTAATCAGTAGAGCCTGATCACCCTGATGCCGCTGAACGACCCATTCATTTCCAGTAGTGGTTGCTATGTTTTGCACACTGTACCTTTACTTAAGAATTTTTTTTGCCCTCATCCTACAAATGAAAAAGTTAGTGGAAATTCACATTGGTTTCATAGGAACAAAACTAATTTCTCAAAATAGATTATAGAAGACCCACAACCTAGGCCAGGTTGTTGCTATAAATTCAGCGGCACTGCTGTAAATACAGACACAGGTCTGGTGAACATGCACTAAACCAAAAGCTGTGTTTACTTCCGTGGCAGTGCTGTCAGCTTAAACAGGCTTCACCCTTATTCAGGACTTAATTGAAAAAATAGTTCTGCAGCGGCCTTCTCCTTCAACACCATGCAGGGGGTACCATTTTGGGTTCAAAGAGAAGTTAATGGCTTAGAACATCTGTTACGCATTGTGGCGATCATCATTAAGAGACTGTGGGTGGTGGGGCCTCTGCAGTTTGTACGTCTGGAAGGACATTACCATATGCTGTGGCGTTCTGATGGTGCTGCACTGGTGTCTAACTGCTGGACCACTTTCTCACAGCATGGCATAGACTTGCAGACTGTATATCAATGGAGGATGTTGCACAGTGTTTTGCAGAGAGTTTTAAAATTCAAATCTTTTGCTGCATCCTGAGAAATGACTGTTTAACTACCATGCGACTGCCTGCCACTGCTTTCTTACCTTGAGTATGTCGGCTGAGTGTCACAGCATCCCTCAGCCAACAATCAGTCAATACCCTCTGCTGTGATGGATGTTTTTCAAAGTGACGTATATTTACTGCCTAGGTTTGTATCATCCTCTTTACCATCCAGCATTCATGCTATCAGGGATTTCTGGCAACTCTCCGAGGACTTTTGCATCTAAGGGTCATAGGCTCACAGAGTAATTTATCATATTGCCTTCACTTATTTCAGCAGGAAACAATCGACAGTGACACCTAATTGCAGCTTCAAGCATCTGTGCCATGTTAAAGGAGAAGTTCCTTTTTTTGCAACCTGGACCTTATTTCTAACATAAAATACCTTCATTTACTCACCCATACCATTTTGGTGTAACTTGGAGTCATTCGGAAGATATTTAGATCCATTCGAGATCTGTGTATATCCATATAGTGGGAGTTGTTGGGGCATCGACAATGCAGCCTCTAAATAAGACATTATCTGCCACAAAACTGGTTCATTTCACCAATATTTTGTTATGAATCACCAGCACTATTCCCCTGTGAGTTCGAGGCGGCTTGGAGTTGCTTTGTTATTGTCATCTGGGGTTTTTTACACAGCTTTTCACTGACCCTCGACTTCGATGACGGCACTGTCCTTCACTCTGTGTTCTACGACGGTCGGCTACACGGTATTTGCTATGAACGTATTTTATGCTAGAAATAAGGTCCAGGTTGCAAAAAATGGAACTTCTCCTTTAAGGAAAGACTATGTAGCTAAAAGCACTTTCATGCTGCCATTTCTGTGCTGGAGGAGTGTGTGCTGTACTCTCTTTCTTTATCTCTTTTGTCAGCTGGAATATGTAACATTTCTTCCATCCATGCCAGGTTTTGAATGCTCTCTCAAGTTATGTATATGTTTTCCATGTTGAACCACTGGACTTATACAGCAATGATAAGTGGTTAAAATGTCAAGTTCACTTGACTATTTTTCAGTGTAAGATATCATATTCAGGGCATAATCTAATGAATGGAATGTATTGGTTGGTTATGGGTAAGAATACTACATACTACATTGTAATAAAACAGAGTTTGTCCTTCAGTGAGACTATGTTCACCCTGACCTCATATCAGATGCACTCACACCTTGAAAAAAAAATCCCAAAAATTTGAACCTTCTTAAACCACATCAGAAGCATAATCCACTGCTACATCATGGTGATCACTTAAAAGGTTTCAGATAGTTCATATTGAAAAAAAACAAAACAAAAAAAGTGAAGGTGTTACTTTTGTTTTTTGTTAATGGATCCATGAAGATATCATAATTGGGTAGATTTTCTGTAAAAAATAGTCTGTGTGAACATGTTTTTTTTGTTTTGTGATGAGTTTAAACTGATCAGAATCTAACAGATGAGATTCTAGTAAATGATAGCTGTGAAAGAGCTTAATTTCCTCTGCAACTATAAAGTGATAATGACGCATCTGCCAGCATTCTCTTCATATGTGCTCGTTTTAAAAAGAGCTTGGTGACTGAATGCCAGTAGAAATCCACTTTGATTGAACCAGGATTTCTCTGTCTTGCTGCTGTCTAGGTGTGGCAGTGCGGAGGAAGTATGGAAGTCTTGCCATGTGCGAGGGTGGCCCACATCGAGCGCACCAAGAAGCCCTACAACAATGACATAGATTACTACGCCAAACGCAATGCCCTGCGGGCCGCTGAGGTGTGGATGGATGAATACAAATCCCACGTCTACATGGCCTGGAACATTCCCATGAATGTAAGTTTGCCCTCCCTCAGTCCCTTGTGCCCCCTATCTTCCTTACTCACTTTTTCATTCAGACGTGCAGCCAGGGTCTCCAGAGATACCCGTCAATAGAAATTCAAAATTCAGATTTCATCCCACTTGACCTTCACACTGGCAGCAGAGCACAGGCAGTGTGAGGAAGTGGTGGAGTCTTAGTCCAAACAGATGAGAGAGGTGCACCCAGTGAAGGAGAGGAGCCTCAAATCTAATCAGTCTATTTTCATACACATCAGTCCGACTTAATTGCTTTCAAGGGTCTTTTGAGATGGCCTGCAAAATAATAAACAGCTACTTTCATTAATAAACAGTTTAATGCTGAATCCTAATTGCCTCCTTAGCCATGCAGATGGAGATGATTGTGAGAGAAGGACGTCAGTGAAGAGCTCAGAGCCCCGTCCAGAACAACACTCTGCTGTTCCTAACAAAACAATCAGTGGCTTTGTTACACACACAGGTCTGATGCTGCAGATGTCTGCATGGCATTTAGAAATTTAGCACAAACATCATTACAGTGAGAACCCACTAAGTGTATGTAGGAAGTGGCAACTAGGGAAAGGTTGTAACCATTTTGTGTGTGTCAGTGTGTGTGCAGTACATAGTTAGTGGGGGTGGAGTCGGGGGCAACTTTGACAAACTAGCCAATCGGGCCACATCTCTCCTCCAGTGTAATTACAAACACAGTGGCATGGCACGTTATTACCCCAGCTGTCCTGTGGTGCAGAGTTATTTTGTGTACAGTACAAAGACCTAACGCTACGATTATTCCATCTACCCCCACCCCCACCCCCACACACGCTCATACACACAGTCACAGAGTCTTATTACTGTCGAAGGTCCCTGCTGAGGGCACAATTACTTTGGTGGGAGAAGGCTATATGATGCACCACAGTGGCCGGCCTCAGGTCCAAATACCAACAAGCACCTCTCTGAAATTGACTTCATTTGTTGCTGCCACTTTCTAGTACCCTAAAAAATAAAGAGTATTTTTCCAACTAGAATTCATTATCAACAGATGTTAAAGTAAGTTCAGCACCTGGCTGAAGGTTCCAGCAGAGAGGGGGAACTGATGAGAAAGCTTTGCCTGGGAGCAGTGTGTGTGTGTGTGTGTGTTTGTGTTTGTGTGCATGCATAAACCTTTGGATCAATTTCTGCATTAAGGCATATGTTGTATATTTGCATATCCATGCACAGTCAGGCAGTGCGGGGGTATATGGGTATACTGATATTGGCGTGTGTGTGTGTGTGTGTGTCAGGATCAGACCTCGGTGCCAGGCGGTGCAGCTATTAGGCATTCCCCCAATCAATTTGGGAAGCCACCTCCATAATGCAGGCAGGACTGTGTGGGCTCATAATTAAGCAGCTGATTAGAGTTTGCTCAGCACAGATCATGTGTAATGAAAGAACAATGAAGGTCCCACATGACAGGCGCATCTATCCATCTCTGAACTAAATGCTTGTTGTGTCCTCAACACTCCTGCATCTCCCATTTCTCCAGCAGCTCGTTCTCACTTGGTTAAGTAAAGTGCCTGCTGGATAAGAAGTATATATATTTTATCTTTGTTTTGTTCCACTTGTTAACAGAACCCAGGGGTGGATTTCGGGGATGTCTCTGAGCGCTTGGCCTTAAGGAAGAGGCTGCAGTGCCGAAGTTTCCGCTGGTACCTTGAGCACGTCTACCCAGAGATGCGGATCTACAACAACACCATCACATACGGCGAGGTGAGAAAGATACTTGCTAATAGGATTACTGGAAATACTCTGCATGGTAATTTTGCTATGTCATCATCTGTAATTCTATTACAGAGCTGTGGTTTAAAGAGGATGCATAGAGAAGGAGCTAATTTGATTCCATAGATGATAAATGAAGAAAATGAGGCAGTGAGAACATTAATTTGCGAGCTGTGCATTATCTGGATCTTTTCTATGTCTGTTGTCTTTATTGAGGAACTTTTGTCTGTGACACAGACATCGGCAGCTCGTTAATGTCTAATTTATTTTCCGGATGTAAGCAGATGGGGAGGTTCATACGCTCCGCGTCTTTAAAGAAAATAAATATGAATTCACTGTAACCAGTCTAACATAACAGTATCCCAGAGAGATCCATTGATTGATCCACTGGTGACTGATTGCTGCATCACAACATGATGTGAGTGATGAGGTCTGAAACTGCTGCAAGTCCAAAATGAGCTGTGGAGGAACATCGGTGAAGACATTTAGGACAACAAACTTCATCAGATGTTTGAACCATCACACATGTTCCATTTAAAGGGGCCAGTGAAGTTGAAGTTGCTATAATAAATGCCACACCTCTTACCTCACCTGTGTATGGGCATTACCTCGCTGACTGCTGGGGTTCATATTTATTTATATCCACACCACTTGCATTGCTGCTGCTCTTCGGATTAAGGCCATCAATAATAAAATCATCCAGTGATGATGAATAGTCTGAAAAGAGTTGCAACCAGAAAACCTTTCAAATATTTAATTAATAATTAAGAGTTAATGTTTTGTTATGAACCTACATCCATTAAATACACGTTATAAAGTCTTTGTGTAGCTGTCCATCACAGCTCTTTGCCAGAAAATGGAAATTGATAAATGAGATTTTTAAGGACTAGAAATTGGTTTTGGCCAAGATGATTGCAATTGGTGCTGGTGATCTCTAGTACCCAGTTGCTATAGCAATGCAGCATCATCACACTGGATTAGATGCAATTTCCCCATAATGAGGTTTAATTAAACACTTAATAGTTTCCCTATCCAACTTGATTGTATTGGGTTTGGCTGTGCACACAGCACAGTGAGGGAAGAAAACAGGATTATGACAGACTGAAGAATTGAACACACTCCAGAGTCTGACACTGTTTTTCAGGTTTGCTGAAGTACACCATAACCCTTCCTTATATCAGTTTCAACAATGAAAAACAGAGCAAAATAAATATGCTATCCAAGTGCAGTGTTAGAATACATCAAAATTAACCTCCAGATTTATCAAAGCTGTGTGAATTTCCTCCCTCCTTTGTTTCTCCTGCTGCCTGTTTTGGGTCATGCACCCAGTTAATAGATTCTTTGGAGCAGCAGCCACTTAAGTGGCACTATTTCAGATCTGTCAACAAGCTGGGAAACATTTACCTTGTGTTGCCACACAGCTGCCAGAGCAGAAGTGAGTCTCATCTGTCACTGAAGATCAGTGCCATGCTTGGCCATGCTGACCAGATCAGCCAAGTGAAACCCTCCCTGACAACAGCACATGATAGATATGTCACAACCTGGAAATGAAGCTGTATGCATTCAAATCACACCGAGGCCGGAGCTCATGCTCAATGCACACCACCATCTGTAGGCCTGGAGGAGAGGGAGAGACAGAACTGGGACTGGTCACTGCATAATGATACCCTATCATGGCCTGGCTGTGACTTTGAGATGATGTAAGAATCTGCTGTGTGAACAGTGTGTCGACAGGAGACAGCGTAATGTGCACATGCATAAAAGAGTAAAATAGTCAGATTCAAGTGACCAGAGAAATACAAAAGAGTTGGCAACTGTTTTACTTTCACTTTCAATTCAGTGGCAAATGTAACCTCAACAGCCATTAACAAAAGGTAGTTTTTGACTAGTAGAGGAAAACCGCTCCCACAAAAAGCTCTTCATTTTTTTTAGATTTCTGTGTTGAAGCAAGAATGAGTATGAATGTTATTATAAAGCACAAGACTGGGCAGACCCAAACATGTTGTGAGGGTCTGTTGGGAACGTCTGGCAGAACCCACTGTCAGGGAAGTCTTCAACTCCCACCTCCGGGAGAGCTTCGACCAGCTCCCAAAGGAGGCTGGGGACGTTGAGTCCGAGTGGACCATGTTCTCCACTTCCAATGTTGACACAGCTGTTCAGAGCTGTGGCCTTAAGGTCTCTGGTGCCTGTCGTGGCGGCAACCCCGGTGGTGGACACCGGAAATAAGGGATGCTGTCAAGCTGAAGAAGGAGTCCTATCGAGCCTGGTTGGCTCATGGGACTCCTGAGACAGCTGATGGGTACCGGCAGGTACGTGGAAGCTCAGGCCGTTGTGGAAGCAAAAACTCGGATCTGGGAGGAGTTCACGGAGGCCATGGAGGAGGACTACCGGTCAGCCTCGAAGAAATTCTGGCAAACTGTCCAGCGCCTCATGAGGGGGAAGCAGTGCCCTGCCAACGCTGTTTACAGTGGAGGTGGGGAGCTGTTGACCGCGACTGGGGATATTGTCGGGCGGTGGAAGTGCAGCGGCTGCAGTAATGTGGTCACTGTATCGGTCTGTCGTGGTAAAGAAGGAGCTGAGCCAAAAGGCGAAGCTCTCGATGTACCGGTCAATCTATGTTCTACCCTCACCTATGGTCATGAACTCTGAGGTCATGACCGAAAGAGCAAGATCCCGGATACAGGCGGCTGAAATGAGTTTCCTCGGCAGGGTGGCGGGGCGCTCCCTTAGAGATAGGGTGAGGAGTTCTGTCATCTGGGAGGAGCTCGGAGTAGAGCCGCTGCTCCTCCACATCGAGAGGAGCCAACTGAGGTGGCCCGGGCATCTGCATCAGATGCCTCCTAGATGCCTCCCTCAGGAGGTGTTGCCCTATGCCTGAGGCATTCCCCACTGGAGACCCTGAGGAAGACCCAGGACAGGCTGGAGTGACTACGTCACCCGGCTGGCCTGGGAACGCCTCGGGGTCCTCCTGGAAGAACTGGAGAAAGTGTCTGGGGAGAGGGAAGTCTGAGTGTCCCTGCTCAGACTGCTGCCCCCGCAACCTGGCCCAGGATAAGCAGGAGAAAATGGATGGATGAATGGATAAAGCACAAGATGTGTGGATGTCAGCAATATTTTAAAAGCACTATAGGTTTCCCTAGCTTTCTCACTGAAGCTTCTCATTTTAAAGGCCATGATGATTCATTATTTCTTGTGAGTTAGCAAAGTAATTTTGACCATGCTCAGGCCACTATATGCAACACATCTTTCACTTCTCCATTTCAAGTAACTGTCTCTCTGCATTATGTTTCAGGTGAGGAACAGTAAGGCCAGTGGCTACTGCCTTGACCAGGGCTCTGAGGACGACGACAAAGCCATCCTCTATCCCTGCCATGGCATGTCCTCTCAGGTTAGACCACACTTGTGGACTGTTTGTGTGCTCATGCTCACTGCTGTGTTCATGCCAATCAGTCAGGAATGAAATTAATTAAGCTGCCAGTCAGTCAGTGTAGCTGAGGCTGATTCTTCCAAAAATAACACCACAAGGGTAGTTTTTGGTTTCTGTATTCTGCCCTTCTGATAAATGCAAATACATCTCTTTAATTCATAGATTTATGAATCAACATATTCTGCATTTTAACTCTTGAGGACAGTTTGAGATGATGTGCTGTAATTACTGTCCTCTTCTAATTTTATTTAATAAGTGGTGATAGCTGTAGTCTAGAGAAAAATCTGTTTTCCTGATTGCTTCTTGTTTAACAGATTTATAAACTCCCACACACGTCTCGACTGAAGCATTTTAGTGAACAGCTGAGACACACCCAAGACACAACATGATGCACAAAATGACCAGTGAGGTAGCGCCAATAAACTTCAAAAACACTGAGTTAGAAATCTAAATTCAGGAGCTACATACTATAAGTGTAAATAAATGTGAGGGAGTGAATTAGCTTGCTTGCTAATAATCATATCAGGCCAACTATTATAATGCTGTCACCCACAGCATGCTGCTCAGTCCACCCATAGACTTAGACACTATACTGGCTCCATCAGCCCACTGCTGTGATGCGTCAAATTGGCACTATAGTAGAGTGGGCTGCACTGTAAATAAATAGGAATAAATAGAAGGGTAGTTTGTCTGGATGAGAAACACTATAAGCAAAAACTATTAAGCAGCAACTACATCCTCAGCTAACATATTAAGTGAACTGGCATAACAGCACACAGCTCTAAAACAAACAGACAACAGGAGGTTCAGGCAGATAATCTGTCTTTACTCACCTCAGCGTGACACATCTTTTAACAGTGTGTGGGTGTAACATGTGCGAAGGAGCAGAGCAAAGAAAAAGCTCCAGATAGACAGACTTATGCAATATGGCAATGCAATCAAAGCTAAAGATGTCGACTTCACCTGATTCAGAGAACATGAACATAGTGAAGAGCATGAGGTTTTGGGAAGAAGAAATAACATGACATAAACTTACATTTTTCTTCCCTTCAGAGAAAAAACATGTCAGTGCCTGCCCTTGCTTCTTATCTTTAATTAGCACTTGAGCCTCCTGCAGTCAATAACGATTCAAAACAGATTCAGGATATTACAGTTGGAGAAAATATGAAATGAAATTGTAAATGCACGGCAAGAATATGTTAGCAGTTATTTAGAAATGTGAAGGCATCAATTTACATGCTCATCTACAGCACTAACACATTCTCAGTACCTGCATTTAAAGTTAAATGAGCAGGAAATAGAATATCTTAATAGTGATTACCTCAGTGAATCATATAAACAGGTATGTGTGTGGGTGTGTGTAAGTGTGTGTGTGTAGTGCAGGTTTAAACGTCATCTTTTCTTCCCCAAAGCACCAAAGCACTGCTTAATTTAGTTTAAATTATTGTGATGCTAAAGATTACATTTGATGGCTGTTGTTGTGCAGGTTATAGTGGAGGTGGATCAGAGTAATTGTCACTAGATATTAAAGAAACACATTATTTCAGTGATTTCGAAATAAATAAACAACAGCAACGCATTAAAAATCACTTGACAATCATCTGATTTATCCACAGAATCACAAGAGCCCAAACTGAAGAGTGATCTTGTCAGTAAAAAAATAACTAACCTGATCTGTGAAGTTAAATTGTTAGAGGTATCCTCACTTCTCATGCTGCAGCACAGTGTGGTCCATTGTATATTTCACAACTCTTCATGTTTGCTACTCTAGAAATTGCACCCACCCAAATCTGTCCCCCCCACCAGATCTTTCTTTTCAACTTCTGCAGTTAATGATGTTCATGTTTTGTAATTACAAAATGTATACAGCGTAGAAGATGCAGTTAGACAAGGGAAATCTTCCAGATCAACTTACAATTAATTATCACTCCTGTTCATCCATTCAGTTGTCTTATCTTCATCTCAAAGCATAATCCAAATTTAACTGGAAAACTTTTCTCTCATTCAATTAAATTCAATTAAAATTAAAACATTTTTACTGTTTGTGGTTCTTAGTTCATCTTCCCACACATTCATTTACTTTGTATTTGTATGTCATTTATTTGATTTCAGGCATATCTAAGGACAACATAGATTTCTTTAGAGAATTCATATAAATGAGTGGAACCAGCCACAAACATATTGTTGTAAATTACAGAGACTCAAATAGTTGATCTTGGACACCAGTTCAGTCCTGTCAGTTTGGTATTATAATGAACATATCTCGCTCCAGCACTGCCTCATATTTATTTGCATATATGTTCATACTGAATTCATAATACTCGGGTGCTGTTGTGACTGAGCTGCTCAGTAGGACACGGTGGGAAACTAGGGCACTCCCAGGTGAGAGAGCATGTAATTATATGAACACACAGCTGATGCTGCTAAAAAAAAGGGACTGTGCACTCGGGATAACCTTTACTTGAATAGATACCAGGACACTGTGGATGGGAGCCTGTTGTCCTGTTTTTGTGCAGAGAAATGAAAGGCAATCCCAAAGACAAATCATGCAAATGCTATTCATGCATCAGTTTTTCTCTTACACTAGCCACCTGTCCCAACTGCTTCTCCTGCTGGTGAGTGACATCTTCATTATCTGTCATAGGAGGGTGTATTATAAGGACACCAGACACTCACTGCTCTCTCTGTTCTCCTCCAGTGAAAGCTTAGTGGAGTCCAGTAATGTAAAGCTTCACTGACTCCTTTAATCCTGATCCCCAGGAGAAATAAACAAATGGAGATTAATTTTGTGTCTTTGTATCATTAGATTACAGTGATGGCCGACATTACTGTGAGCGGGCCAAATTCAATTTCATGGAATGCTGTGATTGTGCATTGCTTTTTACCATTACTGCTTTTACTTATGAAAAAATGTAATTGACCAGAATAAATCTTTATTGTGCTTGTGAGGAATGAGACTCTTTCTGCCGGTTCTCCCAGTGGAAATCTAAATAACAGATAATGTCTCACCTTTGTCCAACAGTATAATGCAGTAAAAGCATGGGAGAGGAGCTAAGAAGCTGCATCATTGCTCTATAGTCACACACACACACACACACCACACACACACTGTTAAAGTAACCAATGCATCTTTTTCCTTGGTTCTTACATGTGCAGCAGTGAAAAGTGCAAAAGGTTTGTTAAGGTGAATATAGATCAGAGGCAGCCAGCCACAATGAAGCATGAAGGCCAGAGCTCAGCACATGCAAAGATGCTTCTTCAGGAAACTGTCTTGCTCCTTAGATGCTGGACACAGCACCACAGATCTGTAACCAAAGGCAGAAACTGGTGGTTTTAGTGCAACCTTTACATAATTAAAAAATATCTTAATCATAAAAACTACTGTATCTCAAGAATAAACATGCAGCACTTTGCAAACAAAACAAAGCAAAGAGAAATATTGAAGTCTTCCATAGAAACAGCAGAACAAGCTTTAATCGTCCCCTTTGATGTTTGTTAATATGTGAGTTTTTATTTTGCAGCTGAATCATGTTATTTGCATGTGGTTAAGTGAACTCAGTGGACTGTGTCTAATGGCACAGAGCTCTGGTGTGCCACTAAATTCATCAACATAAGTGTCCTGCTGCCTTCAGATGCCTGCAGGGATTTAATGAACTAAAGGACAAACTTTTCACCAGCAGAAAGCAGCTGTGAAAACAGGTAGAGAATGGATACCAAAATAGTTCACAGAGTGCCAGCCGGATGGCTGAGTGGTAAGGGTGTGTACTATACGGCCATAATGAGCCCTGAGCAGCAGGTCCCCAGTATGATTCCCAGTGGCCAGACCCTTCGCTGCACGTCTCTTCCCCACGCTCTCTCACACATATTTCCTGTCTCTTTCCACATTTCCCATCAAATACAAACATAACAACTTCCAAAATAAATTGAACCCCCAAAAAGATTTTATATATTTAGATTTAAAATGATTGAGCAATTCTCCTGCTTTAACAATGTAAACAGAGATTACTGACAGTTGTTCATTTCAATAACTTAGTTGAATTTTATGCACTATGATTGCTACACATTTTTACTGTGTTGTTTTCATCGCCACGTTCCCTCTTGTAAAGAATTTCAACAATGTGTGGTGCACTTGTATGTACATGGTGCTGAAAGGGAAGGTTTTGTACCAGTCGTGCTAAGGGGCCTCTTACTGTAAGTCTTTGCATACTCATGTGAGGAGGCTGGAAGCTCACTCAGACTCCCCTGCTACATTATACAATAGTCACAGTTGTAGCTCCAGAGCTGAGGCCCCAAACCGAGGCCTTCTTAAGACATTTCTTATAATCAGGGATATAAACTTCACTTCCTGGTGGAGCAAGGTACTAGAAAGGTAGAAATGTGGAGATTACAAGCCAATGCAATCAGCAAATACTTTGTCTTATATTTACATTGCCACAGCATTGCACCATTAATGAGCTAATTAAGAAATGTGTGATTAGCTTGACCTCCAAAGTGGCTGCAAAACTTTTACGATGGCAGAAAGGCAATGAAGCGTCTAATATTGTCGCATGAGGCACAGGTTAATTGGTTTCGCAGAATTATTTCCTTGCCTTAATTATTTCTTATGGTCCCATTTTAAATGTATTAGCGTATGAAAGGCTGCCAGACTGAACTGTAAACAGGTATTAGTGGGGATTATATGGGTTTTCCTTGTGCCCAGCCACAGTTTACACCATGGATAAATCTGCTTACAGAGATATAACCCCAAAAGACAGCGATGCAAAAAGGTTCCTTAATCAAACTTACATGACCTTTACATTGCAACCTTGAGAAAAGTAACATGTGCTGAATTATAGTCTGCGGTTTTTATAGATGTCTGCCATTCCTTAGTGCAAAGACGGCTCCTCACCAGCCTCGTCATGAGCAGCCCAACCTGCTCCAGTGGACCAGGAGTGACACACAAAGAGGCACTACTTTGTTCTCCTGTTCGTTGAGAGTGTTTTTTTAGGGTAGGATATTGGATCAACAAACCACCTGCAGTCTCTCTTCTCACAGGGATCGACACCCACGCAGGCCACCCAGTGCAGGTTTAGTTTCTCCATCCATGCTACAAAACCCTCCACTCAGACAAAAGTGTATCAGTCAGAGATTTTTACATGTTGAAACTGATTTACAAAGGTACCTGCACAGTAACTGTGTGTACATCAGTACTCCTCAATTGCAGGTTTTCATGGTATTATTTTTGAAGTGTCAGGAGATGATTTTAGAGATAGTAACAAGGGCCTGCTTTTACAGTCTGACTCCTTTAGAAAATCTGTTCCTAAAGACTGAAAACAATCACAGTGGGACAGAAAAACGATGCAGCATACTTACATCAATAGAGCAATGTGGAAGGCACATAGTTGAAAACAGTGTGTATTCAGAGACTTTCTGTTGCATTGATTCCTATGTGATTGTGCATAACATAATATACCTACCCTCTGCTGTAATAGAGAAAGTGTGTGTGCATGTGTAATTCAGGACAGCCAAGTAATGTATGTGCCCCCCAAACCACCCCCACCTCAAAGCAGGGATGTTGTCATTTTGAAGACCTCCCTATCTTTGGCATCTCATTTTTCAGAGAGGATCACTCCCATAAATAACCAATGCTATCTCTACTGTATCCTTACGTAAGAGATACGTATCGTTGCAGAACCTTTCATGTGCAGGATTTAACAGTGAGGGATCAAGTTTAGGTTGAGGATATGCTGTGGCATTCATAAGCTGTACAGAGCGGTTGCCATGAAGCACAAGGAAACAGCCTTGTTTTTTGAATGAAGGATATTTTCTGAATTTCGGTTTTACTATAATATATAATTTGTTTTAATGCAACAGAAATGTATCATTTTATTTAATAATCTGAGATCTTAGACTTAGTTTTTTCATTACTTCTGCTAAATAAAACAAACTCATCTTCTCCATCTTTGCTGGACTGACATCCTGTGGATAACTAAACAAAAACATTCAGTGGGTAACAAGCTTAGCTATTTGTTCACAGCAGTTCAACAGCTGCCATCTTGTTATTAACTTCAATGGAATTCATGCAATTTGCTGTGATTGACATTTAAATCACACATTTAAATGTATTGTGTCATAAATTATCTTTTTACAGTATAAATATTAACATTAACAATAGACACAGTGATGCATAAAGGGTGAAGATATTAGCTGTACATGATCAAAATAAAGGTGTCCCTCTTGTGTCCTGTGAACATTATCTGAAGGCAGAGTGGAGCACTGCATCTGCATCTTCTGTGTATTATCCTATAGGTGCTGCGGTGCTGCAAAATGAAAGCATTACAACTTTTGTGTGTGTTATGCACTTAACCAAAGCCTGAAAAGCTTCTCTGCTGTCTGCTGCTGTAGTTACTGCAGTCTGTCTGAGCGGCATAACTACTCAACACCTTAAGCTGTCACACTGAAGCACATTTAGTGTTTGTGCTTTCCACTGATACTGAGGTGCTCTCAAAAAAGTTGAGCATTTGTTTTTCAAAGCTGATGATTGCTGCTACAGTACTTGAGTCCAGCAGTGAAACACACTGGTTATCTCTGTGTTGCAGCTCGCCCGCTACTCTACTGAGGGGCTTCTGCAGCTAGGACCCCTGGGTTCCACCACCTTCCTGCCTGACACAAAATGTCTGGTTGATGATGGCAGAGGACGCACTCCCAGTCTGAAAAAATGCGATGCAGTTTCAAGGATTTCCCAGAGGCTTTGGGACTTCACACAGGTAAAAGAGGAAATGCATGGTCTGTTCTATTCATGAAGATCTTCAAACACATCAACTGTACTGAAAGCTAAAATACAACAGTGGCACACCCCACTGAATCTCTAATAACTGTTACTGATGTATAACAACAGGCAGTGAAACCTGCAGGTTTTTCTGTGAACTCTTAGTGTTGCAACCATCTGTTTCTTCTCAAGGTTATTGCACAAACTGGGTCACATTTCCATGTGTTGTTGTTGCAGAATGGTCCAATCATCAGCAGGGACACTGGTCGATGCCTGGAGGTAGAAATGTCCAAAGATGCCAACTTTGGCCTTCGTCTGGTGGTCCAGAGATGCTCTGGTCAGAAGTGGATGATACGAAACTGGATTAAGCATCCCAGGCACTGAAGCCAGAGAACAACCTCTGAGACAGTTTGGGCAACGTTTCAAGTGGAATTTGGATCTCAAACTGTGGACAGTTCAGAGAGGAGCAGGGACCGCTGGTGCTAGTGTGTGGTATTTCACACCACCGACTGCACTGCACACCGAGCTTCCCTCAGGCCACAGAGCTTCCAACACTGAGTGTTAAAGAAGAATATGATCAATTCATGTGTTCCACTGAGCTGTGTGCACTGTTTGAAATGGCCCACATTTATGACATTCAGCTACATGTATAGAACAGTGTAACAAGACACCTGAGTGCTGCCCCTGAAGGTGGCTCATTATCCCAGTAATTCTTTAGTTTTTACTGTAAAACCAGATCCGAGCGAGTGGGTGTGTGCAGGTGGTTTCTTTTTTTTGTTTTATTTGTTTTTTTGTTTTTGTTTTTTTGTTTTTTTCGAGTGCATCTGAGCAAATCAGAGGATCTAATTTTCGTCAATTGCCACATCAAAGTGATTATTTTGGGCTGTGATGTGGAAAATTGCTTTGGACATATTGTGCTGCCTTGGCAAGTCATGTAATAGGCTTCAAAGGGACGGCCCATCATCTGATTGGGAGGCATTTCACCTGCACTCACACAAACCACAACAGTTCTTTGTTTCTTTGGACTGTATTGCTCACTGTGGACAGGAGCAATCATGTGCCTTTTTTCTCTTTTTTCTGCTTCATCTGACCAGGGAATGTCAGTCCCAAAAGCATGTACAAATTTATTTGAAAGTTATTAATATATAAAACAATGTATAAATCAGTCTAATGATAGTAATATATTGTAAAAAGTGAAAATTGATATCCGTCCTCTGATAACAATTAGGATAATAAAATCATTTTTATGATGACCTGACTCTCCTTTCTCTTTCCAAGAGTTTGGACCACCTCTGTTATCACGCTAAACAACTCAGTGTCAAATGTTGCTCCCTGAATGTACTTGCCTGTGGGTTACATAAGAACTACATATTTTCCTTTGTACTATTGTAAAGTCAGTTGGTAAAAAGACCAGTACAGTTGCCTGTCTTATGTTGTGCCGGCACTTACACAACCTCAAGGCTCCATCTGGTTTCTGGGCCTGTGCACTGTAATTGTTCCACCCACCCACCCACCACATAACAGGTCTTCACAAAGCTCTGAAAGCTTTCCAATTATTACACTCAGAAAGAAACTTTTTCAATTGCTTAGTGTTATTTTTTCTCTCCCAGAAATGTCACATATTTGGAAGAATGACTTGGCTGTAAGTGCCTTGACATACTTTTATTCTGAGTATCAAAACATGTTTTAGAGATACCCACCATATTTTTAAGTATGTAGCCAGCTAAGCAGCCCACACTTACGTTAGAACAAGAATAAAAAGCAAAACAAAAAACAGCGTCATCATACTTCCTCATACTTATATGACTAACTAGCTCCACACTGCAGAACAATATTGTGAGGATGCTGAATCACATGCAGCTTCAGGCTCAGCCCTTGAACAACATCATGTATGGT
>OMNW01008661.1:6078-55779 GCA_900303245.1 Selene dorsalis
GAGCCCCCCCCCCCTCTCCTACCACCACCTCCGCTGCCGCCATCCTTCTTGTATGCACCTCGCTGTAATTCAGCAAACATCATCAATCATTATCTGGATGAAGTGCACAGCAGTCGGCTCATGTCGCTGAATTAAAACAAAACACCCGGCGAGTCGCTGCCCTCCACAGACTCACAGAAACATGAAGAAATGAGGGGGGACGGAGATTGGCAGATGCATAGAGATAGTCTGCCAAGAGCTCCATCTTTTAAGTGAGGCCACCTCACACATACACACAGTCACATCTGCCCATCTTGAACCCTTTCTCCCTTTCCTCTTCCCCTCGCACATCTCCCTCCTCTTTCTGTTTCTCCCATGACGAGTGCTGCTGAGATGCTCCCTGAGTTGTACTCTGTAGCCCGTGTTTGTGTTTAATTGGATGAAAAGATGATGCATAATGCGGGAGGAAGGAAACATGAGGGAACTAAAGTCCATGTCGCCCGCGGCAATAGAAACCAGCAGTTATTTGTTGTTGACATTTTTCTCTTCTGTTTTTTTCTGCTCAATTGAAAGAGCGGCAGCTTTGTGTTTTTTCATGCATTTAGTGCTCTTTTCCCCCTTTGCAGCCCGTCTGTGGTCTAAAGTTCTGGAGCATCACAAGATTTCACTCTCCACTGCCACACTCTCAAGGGTGAGTGTGTGCGTGAGGGGAGTACACATGTTTGTGTGAGTAGCGTGTAGCAGTGTAGTGTAGTCTCTGAAGTGCTACAAGGAGAGCTTTGATGTGCGTCTATCTGAAAAGAGTACAACCACGTTGTCTCCATTAGGGACATGGCAGTAGATGGGTGTTTACCTCGATTGTAAATAACCCGCAGCACCCAGTGTTCATCTTCTACATCTCCCATCACTGGAGCAGGGCCTCCCGTGATAATAGTAGTCCTGTGGTTGTAATTCGGGGAATTATGCAAAAGTGTAGTTATGAAGATGAAGTCTACAGTGAATTTGAATGAGAGCAGAAGAAAAGATGTCTCATACAATACCTGCATCTCAGCTCTGACCAATAATAAGAAGGGCATGGAGAAAGGTAATAAGAAGCTCCTCAGAGTGGCGAGAGCTCTGTGCTTATTCTTAAAGTAGTTGCAGCTAATGCACCACTTCCCTTATACAGCGCCTTTTGTTAACATGCAGTTCTGGCTGTACTTTTTCTCCCCCAGCAGCCATTTTGGCCAACAATTCGCAGCATCCCATACTTACTACGTCCCTCTTCTTTTACGGTACCAGTCCTTTTCAAAAAGATGAAACTGTGACAGAGATGGAGAGGAAGAGAGTGAGAGATAAAGAGTGAGACACTGGTGGGATGAAAGAATGGTTTTACATAATTAAGCAGATAGAAGTGATTACAGCAGCTTATCCACGGAGCACGAACTGCGCACATTCAGCCTCATTATGAAGTTAAAGACTCCAAACTGTCGCTGATGGCTTAATTACAGTTCCACAGTGGAACAAATGCTTTAGAGACATTACTGCAATTCACAAACCTTTTCCTGAACACACAAGCAGTCATCAGAGAAGGTACTACCTTTCTTCCCTAATGTTTGTTTTCTCTTCATTTTCATTTGTACTTTTCTCATCTCCACAGCTCTCCCTTCTGCCCTTGATGATCAAACACCACTTTCTCATTTGCCTTTGGATACTGTTGTGACCAATAATGCAGAAAAAGACATGAAGGGGAGGCAGCCTTTTTTCCTTTTCACTGTTTGGCTTTAACCTGACTCTCCAAATCCTCACTAAGGCTCCTCCAGACTCTTGTCCTGTTAGTTAGATAGTGGTTGGGGGCTGAAGTTATCCCTCCAGCTCCCACAGTGCTGCCAACACCGCCAAGCTCCACAGAGGCAGGCCAGCAAGCAGTAGAGTGTGGACTCAGCACTTCTCAGGAGTTAGTGTCTAAGGCCAGGCACAGGGGCTTTTATTCTCCAGTCTGCCTCTGCATTATTGAATCAGGCGACTGCCTTAAACCTGGAACTGGACACAGCAGAGAGGCAACATGCAGATTTGATAAATCAATGTATTGCAGTGGAGCAGTGTGGAAGAAAAGCAAGCAGCAGAGGGACACTGGCAGGACTGGATCAGATAGAGCAAGAGCAATGAATATCTTCTTCAAGCCTGACTTACTTATCTTTCCATTGCATAGTCATATACAGTATGTTGAGACATATACAGGAGGCCTGCGATACGGACATATTCCTATACATACAGTGTGTATGTATGTATGTATGTATATATATATATATATATATACACACACACACACACACACACAAAACATATAGAGATACAAAACACACACAGACCCATGCTCCCTCCCCTGAAGGCCTTCATTAGATAAAAGGAAAACAGCTCTTTCCAAAGCTACAGTGCAATTATTCAGTGTAGTCAAGCATGTCTCTGTGTGACAAAGCAAATTGCTTTTTTCGGTTTGCTGTTCCCGATACAGATAGGGCTTTCAAAATCTGAGGGGAAGCCTCGCGCCACTGCTTCCAACGCTGCAAGAGATAGCGGCAGTTATTTACCCCACTGTGCGAGCTTGTGTTTACAGATGACTTTACGCATGCCTGTGTGCTGTGTATTTGTGTGCAGATAGCATTGTTTTTTTTTTTTGTTTTTTTTTATACATAGTGGTGGTGTGTGACAATCAATCACTTTTGTTCCTTATTACGTTTCGGTAAAATCTGGCTTGATTGATAGAAGCGCTGGTGTGACCTGGTGCGTTATGATCCGTGTAGAGGAACTTGATGTCCTGTGAACTATGTGGATAATTATGCAGTGCACAGTGAAAACAGGCAGGCAACTGCCGAAATGATGAACAGTCGAGGAGGCACCAATGCACCAGGTTTCTGTTAAGTACCTGTAATGTTTGCAGCTGTATTTCATTTTATTCATGTGTCGATGATGAGAAGTTTCACAGCTGGTTTCATTTAAGAACTATGCCCATTACATGAAAATATCACCAGTATGACGAGTTCCTCTGTGAGTGCAAAACGCATCTCTGAATCGTGTGGATGTCTGACCGTGTTTGAAGTTGAGACCCAGGGATCCTTGTGGCAAAAGTAATAGGTGAGGGTGTTGGTATGAAAGTGGCCTGAGAAATACATGACCACTTTCTCAGGTCTGGCAGATGATTACCCTTCCCTTCATGTTAGGGTGAGTGAGAGAGCTGTTCATGGCCACTGACTCCTTATTTATCTTATCCCCACTCCCTCCAGTAGGGTCCCAATCAATATCCAGGGACTTGGAGCGAGAGAGGGAGACAGAGGACAAGTCATTTGGAGGGAGGAGGCACGAGGAGAGAGAGCGCAAGGACAGAGCAGAGCATGGAGATTTATTTGTGCTGCCTGTCGGTTTGTGGCCACACACAGGGAGACAAATGCTTATGGGAAGCTTCAGGAATCTTCTATTTGATTTTGGACCACTTCAATTGATTTTGTAATGATTTTCATTTCTGTACAATATTGACCAGCTATATATCAGTCAGAAGTAATCTTAGTTTATGATGACACGGGTAATTGGAATTGGAAAACAGAGCAGTGAATGGTTGGCAGTTATTGGGAAGCTTTATTTCTTATTTTATTTTCCAAACGTTACTCACTGTGCTGTTTATACAGCAAGTTACCTGGGGCCTATATAATGCCTGTTACTCTGATACTGGTGGTGGGTTGTGTCTGTGAGAGGAGCAAGTGCAGGTTTTCAACCCCTACTGGTTCAGAGGGAAATATTGATTGCCATCTTCTGTCCCATCACCGAGGGACCTGGGGAGAGCTTGAAGCAACACTACATGTCCAAACACCCAGGAATCTAGCTGCCTCCTAGTCCGTTGCCATAGAGACATGTTGTTGTCATGCCGACAAGCTATCCAGTACATAATGTGGAAAAAAAAAACAAGGAATGAGGTGAGAGGATCTGACCAAGGAACGGCTCCAAACTTTGCTGTAGGGTGGTGGGATGGCAGTTCCTTTGAAAATCAGTCACCTCTCAGGATGCGAGTGCACAGTGATCAGACATGGAAGGGCTGGTAGATGCATTAGTATTAACAGAGAGTTGGATCAAGATGAAAGGCACCAAGAAACAGAGTGGGAAAGCTTGCAGAGGTTGACACTTTATAAAGAAAAGTGAGAGAACGAGGTTTGGCATGAAACTGGAGGTAGAGAGGAGGGATTTCATGTTCTGGTTCCACAGAGCCTTTTCTGCTCACTATACAAGCAGCCTGAAAGACCCTGCACGGGCACTTCAAAATACTGATGATTTATGCCCGTCAGTGCTGTCCATATGTGCCTGGAATATCTGATCAACTCCACCGATGTAGCCCTGCGCCTGCTGCAGAAGGGATAGCGGGATGGAGGGAGGTAGGGAAAGAGGGAGAGAGAGTGGATGATATAAAAAAAAAAAAGAAAAATGAGACATGGAAAGTACAAATAAAAAGAGCAGAGGACAGGATGAAAAGAAAGAACAAAGAAAAGAGAAAGTGACAGAGAGAGCAGGGGCAAAGGGGTATATGAACAGAGACTGACAATTGAGTGAGAGATGAAGAGCCTAACAAATGGAGGGAGAGAGAGAGGAGGAGGAGAGAGTGAATGAAGGACAGATAAAGGGAAGAGTGCAGCTTAGCTGTGTTGGGCCCCATGGAAGCCACTGACCACTCTAATTATCCTCGATTTTCTTCAAACATGGCTGAGGCATTGTGAGCCAGTCCCCTGGGACACAACCCGCTCCTCATTTTCTCTGAGATTCAATTCCACTCCATCCTCCTCTATCTTTTACATATAAAACACTTTCTTCAATTATTCCTGCAACATTCATATCTGTATTATTCTACGCCTTCGCCTATTCAGAGTGACTGCTCATTTCGCCCACTCTAATGTGACTAGAATCAATCCCAGGATCATTCCAAGATGGGCACAGAGAGTGAATGCGTGTGTGTATATGTGTGTGTGTGTGGAGTTGTTTGTTGAGCATGATTGAAGACAAGACACAGAGTGAGATTGGAGAAAAAGACAGACCAGCAGAGGGAGGGCAATATAATTTAAAAAGGGGTGTGCAAATGTGTGTGTGTGCGTGTGTGGGTGTTTGTGTGTGTGTGTGTGTACATGCAAGAGTGAGGCCAAGGAAGTAAGTATACTGGAGTGTTTGTAATGAAGGCGTTTCCATCTTATCCCTGCCCTTCTCTCTCTCTCGTGTAGGACAGCATGGTTTATTTGAGATCAAATGAGGCTACAATTACACAGTGGATGCCTTTCCCTCTCGATCGATTACCAACAAAAGGAGCATTCCATCAGACTCCTTTAACTAGAGGTGGTGCTGCATGCAATGTCGTCTGTAGCTCACAGGCTCATTGTTCCTTCGCTTTGAATCTCACAAGAAAGGGGAGTTAGCTTTAAGAATAGCAAGAGAGCGATTTTCAAATGGATGCTCTCCGCCCAAATAGACGTTTAGCACTGAATTGAAATTTGAAAGAGCAGTCTTTAGGCATTACCATTTCTCTTCCAGAGACACTGGTTACAGGCTGCTCAAAAAGGCTTCAGATGATATTGTGCACCATACAGAAATATATAAATAAATAATATTTGTTAAGTTTTTCCTTTAGGTTTTCACGTTTTTATTTATTTATTAAGAACATTCAGCATATTTCGTGTAAAATACAGTATGTATATTACATTTTTAGTGTTTATCCATGAAATATATGAAGTGAAGACTATACATGTGATCATTAGATGTTTGCAGATTACATGAGCAAAAAAGCAATTTATCAACATTCTCTCCAGTTATTAACAAAAAATAGCCATACATTTATCATGAATCACTAATTGGAAATTTTAATGGGATATTTATTCATTTTAAACAGCAATAAGAAATAAAAACTCTTGTGATATTTTAACAGTAAATCTTCATATATAATTGAAGTCATCATAATCATGTAGGCAGGGAAATTGGAGTAATATGACACAGGAACCTATATCACGGTTATGAGGTGTATATCAGTAATAAGTAAGTTAATCTACCGTATAATTAAAGCGGTCGGCAGTCCTTTTCCATAGTCAGAAAGAAAAAGTTAATTAACATGATGGCTAACGTACTGTCTGGCCGCGTCGAGCCGACTTTGGTTTTCTTTGCTGGATAATCTGTGTTATCTTTGTGCCTGTTAAACGTCTGAAACACATGGCCAGCTTGTCTATGACCCTGCAGCTTGCCTGTTATTTCCTGCCCTCATGATTCAGCCCTTCTGCTTTGACTTCCTGCCGACTTAAAACAGATTTTGTTCATTGTTCTGAATAAACTGCCTGCTAAGCCTAACGGCCACGTCTTTGTAAAGCATTTGATTCTAGTTTGTTTCCTGTTGTGAGATATTCTGCACATGGAGCAAGACAGGCAACCCGCTTATGCTTTCCTATGTGAGGTTTAATGCATAGGTATCTGCGGCATTGATGTTTACTGACTGAACCTTTAGTGCTCTTGAAGTGCATGTGGTGCACATTTGTCAAATAAATAAAGGACACAAACCAGCCAATGAACTTTAACTGTGATGTGGTGGTGCTCTCTCCACCTTGCAACAGAGGGCGGTAGCCTTTTATGCTTTTTTGTGTTACAGCCGTCTTGGTTCAAAATAGAACCAGCGCTCTGAAATCAACCCATTTCACACCATATTTGTATTTTCACGCATCAAGTCTCGGCTCCAGTCAGGCTTCAAACATAAACCCTATGTTACACAATGTAGCACAAAGAATGAGTTTAGTAAACAACTGATTTCAGTACAAGCAGAAAACCATGTAATCTTCACCGTGGACCCCTCACAGCTGCAGAGGGTTATCATTAGAAAAACCTACACATTTACGGTTTCATATCTTACTCTTAATAAATAACTTCGGTCTGTGAGGTCCCAGGGATGTTTTGCTGACTGCTGACATTTATTATCCAATATTAGAAAAAGAAGAGAAAACATAGCAGTGTGTCGATTAGAAGTGAGGCAAGATACAGTGCAGAATCATAATTTTTGTGTGGCCATATTGTATGGATGCATGGGCACAAAGTATTAATGTTTTATTATGAAAACTGCAAATTCAAATGTTGACAGAGATTTTCCCCCAGTACATAATTTGCAGTTGCAAAAAGACAATAAATGCAGTGTATCACGTCCCATCATTCCCATCATGTCATATCATGATAACATCATATTGTGACTGACATATCGTATAATATAGTATCATAATAATATTATAGTGTGACTGAAGTATTGTGATAATATCACACCGTGTTAATATCGAATCGTAACTGAATTGTTGTGATAATATTGTATCGTGGGGCCTCTATGATTCCTATCCCCTAGTGTTGATATTCTGCTATTTGGTCATTCAGCAGCCAATCAATTGATTGTACCTGAAATGAAATTCACATTGTGCTGCAGTGCAACTAACAGATGCACAACAGTAAACACTTCTTCTTTTCTCCTTTTATATTTTTTTACCACCAGCTGAGCTGCCTCAGTCTGGTAGGAAAGAGAATGATGACATGTTCCACTGATAAAAAAAAAAAGGTGTTTTTAAATTTCTTTTTCTCATAATGTGTTGACAGCCTTTGAAAGAGAAAGAGATGTTTTGAATCAACACAGCAAATACCGTCATTGTTATTCTCATTTCAATTTGTCACATCAGGCTTATATTGTCCTCTTAGGTAAGCCTCCAGCTCTGTCCACAATGTGGCCAAACCAAACATATTCCTAGCCTGATTTCAAGGAACACCATTCACAGTGTGATGTTCTTGTAAGACTGTGCAATCATCTCTGGATTACTGACTTTTTCTGTGTGCAATTTACTTTGAAGAGCAACGTGACACAATTATAAAACTAGTGAAAAGCACACACATGTACTTAACATTTTCTAGGTCACCTTGCAGAAGAGTTTTTAACTTTCTCACAAGGTTGTCACAGAATGAAAGTGAGGCAGCGATAAAGGTGGCAAGAATTTCACAATAGTTTGACAGGACTTTAAAAAAGTGACTATCACTTCCTCTGTAGTCTTAATCTTTTTGTACCTTTTTTGCACTCTGGGCTTCATTCAGCATTTACATCTGGCAGGTGTTTCCATATTCACTGAGGTCTCTCACCCCAGTGGGAGTAGTCTGAGCACACAGGTAATAGGCACGCTGCACTCATGCTGTCAGGGGAAAGGCAGGATTGGCCTCTGCTCCACAGCAGGCACAGAGGACCCAGATGAAGGGGATATGATCTCTCTTCAAGTGTGTACGTGTGCGTGTAGTCTTGGGCACATCTGCATGGGCTTGTGCATATGTGCATGTATTCTCGTGCTTGTGTGTGTACACATAGGGGAAGGGCTGCCGTTCCAGTCTGCTGGCTGACAGACAGTCTCTTGGTTAATGAGCAGCTGTCGGCCATCACTATTCATGAGCCCTGTCACTCACCTACTCTCTCAAAGCACCAGCACCTGAAACCCTGAAACCCAGAGTCTCTCATTAGTTCTGGAGCAGCCACGGCAACACACACCATCACACAGTCTCTGGAACACAAGCATACGCTCATTCTACAACATAACTATAATACTCATACATGTGTAAAGATGTTATAAAAAAAAACATACGGAGAGCGTCGGTGGAGCGTGCATATTCAGTAGGATTCACATTGAAGTATGGAGTCAGTCAGTACATCACTGCACTTTCTTCTGATGCTGAAACAGGCATGCACATGAGACTTGACTAGAAATGGCTGTTTGATGTATCCTGGAGGAAATGCAGGGGGAGTGGGGGTTTAACTAAAGACCTCTGTTTGTGCTCGCACAGTATGTGGGACAGTCAAAGAAAATGAAACACTCGCATCAAGACTTCTCTTAATGATAGCAACTGTATGTTAACATGGGCTTGCTTTTTCAGCCTTTTTATACTTGTCTACTCTAACCCAGAAAAACAGGTCAGGGCTTCACCACAACAAAGACTGGCACCCCTGACTTCACATGGTTCAAGAGCCTGCTGTAGCCTGTGTTTTGGCCTGGCCTGTTGATGTTGAAGTGACCATACAAACATGAACTGTTTCCATCGATATGAAAAATCATGTCATTCATTATGCAAGAGCAGCAGTGATAATTATCAGTACCAATGTTCCAAGCTCTCTCTGATAAGCCACCAGTAGCGTTTCTGTGTGTCCACACTGTGAGCTGCATATGTATGTGCGAGTCAGATGAAAATGAGGGCATGGGTCTCTTGTGCTGCAAGGTGCCATCGTATATACAGTATGAAAAAAAGGAGAAAAAAAACTAGGTTGAAAGAGCAAATCGGAGTTGGTGAGAAAGACAGACGTGGAAAAACAAGTGACTGTGAGAATAATTCCCAATTGAAGATTCAGAATATTGCTACCCGTCTCAGGTTGGTTCTGAATTATTGAAGAACAGCAGAGTCAGACCCAATTGTACTCATTACAGTGAGACATATGAAAGCATAATTCAAACGTTCCCAGTTGCACCGACGAGTAGAGAGAGAGGGATGCACTTTACCCTCTCAGCAAGTTTATTGATTACTGGGTCTTATCTATTTTGCTGGTATAAGTACAGAGAGATTTCGCAGCACTGGCAATTATGTTCAAGTGACAGAAAACACATTGCTGCCTCTAACCACTGTATGAGTTTCAACACCCTCATACCTCAAACTAGGTATTTTGTCTATAACTCTTTTTCGATTAAATGAGGCCTTTGAATACCAATTCTTCCCCGTTCTGTCACGCAACAAGCTCTGCTTCCCCTGCAGCTCACCTCTGCCTTGCAAGATTTATGAAAAGTGTCCAGGTGCCCATGAAATGCTGCCACGTCTGATTCTCTGTGACAGAATAACAACCATGTCAGTGCCACTACAGGAACCAATACAGGACAGGGTGCATTGATCATTCAGAAAGGGAGAAAGGAGAACAGGGGGAAGAAAGGAGCAGGAAAGGGAAGGGGGGAAAGGGGGCAAAGGGGTGACAGAGTGAGAGGTGGAGAGGAGATGAGGATTTCTTTGCATGCAGGACACAGACACGGAGCAGCCAGACTCATCGAGGTGAATGGAAACGATTAGTTTCCCTTGCTTTTCAGCTGAGGTCTGGGCCAGTGTACTCCCACAGCTGAATCACTCTGTCTCTGTCTCTCTAGCACTCTCTCCCTCGCTGCCTCGTCTGATTTATGGGAGAAAATCATCTCTATTGAGCGATGGGGTCATGCAGTTACCACTCTCTCTCTCACTCACTCACTTACTCTCACTCAGGAACAAATCAGAAACACACACAGAGACTTTCACACACACAAAGCTGCATACAGGTCTCCTGTGACTGTTCCTCCTGTTTTCCTGATCAGGGCTAAGTTTGTTCATTAACACTGTCTGCCTTGGATTTATGAACAGCTGTGCCAGTTTAAATTGGCCTGAGTGATTCATACAATACAGGCGTGTCAAGTGATTGACTGTCACTCTCTTTCTCCCTCTTCCTACCCTCTCGCTCCCCCTCTTTTGCTCCATGTCCCTCCCCCTACTCTGGTAAATAAGACACCACTGATTACTTTGGGTGTCAGGGGGAAGCTTACAGACAACTCAGTCCTCCTTTTACTGAGGACTTAGTTAAGTGAGGATGGCATGCCTGTAGTAGCGGCTGTGGCTGTGGATGCTGAGAGCTGCAGCAGACGACAAATTAGGAGTAGGGTGTGTGTGTGTGCATTAGATTCGGCGGGGGGCGTTTTCTCAAGCTGTGTGTTTGAATCCAGGCTCTCTGTCTGCCAGATAATCATCTGACACTCTCTTAGACGCACAGGGCCTTGGGCTTCCGAACCATCTCCAAGCTCTTTGTCCATTCACCCAGGGATTTCTATTGCCCTCCTTTGCCTTAAAGTCATTTTTTTCAAAATGCTTTGCTAATGTTAGCTTTGTCGATAAGCGCTTTTGATAGAAACGGCATCTGTGGAAATGATTCCCCGCACCCTTCCTGAGATAAAGGAGTTGAAGATGGGACCTGGCAGGAGAGGTGCGTACATGCACACTAATGAGAGCACCCCACACCCACCACCCACTGCTTCAGCTCTCACTCGGCCACACAAATGCATGTGCAAGCGTTTGCATCAAGGAGCATGTTCGGTACATGCCGAAGATAATCCTAGCCACTTCACCGCCACTTGTGCAGCACAAGATGCTAAACTGAGAGCGAAAGAGATCAGTGGCGTGGAAAAATAATTTCTGCTCTTATCTACTGTGACACAACATCAGGATTTTGGTGGTGTTGAGAGCAAGGGAATGTCCATGCTCACCCGGAAATATGGATATTCATATTCCCACTCGCTCTCTAATCTGAATGTCTGTTTAAGTTGTTCATTTGTCACTGTGACTTTGTGACATGTTCAGCTTAGTTAGAATCAGTGTCACAGGAAAAGAGCTGAGGGCAGGGGGAAAATGGAGAGGGAGACAGATTACAGGAGGGAGACTAGACAGTCCAACAACCGAGAAAGAAAAATCTAACATTCTCAACTTGAGAATAATGAGGCAGAGATGTGAGAGGCGCATGTGAGAGAGGGAGCAACAGACAGAGAGAGAGAGGAGAGATGGAAAGACAATCTTGTTTCCAATATGTAGCACAGCAGCTGAGGATCTTGCTGCCTGTTGGTTATGTGCTCCTCCTCACTCTGCTAAGCACTGCAGAGTCGGCCAAGAGTGTAGCTCAAGAGTACACCTTACAAGGTGACAGCAGATATCCTGTATCTACCACAGATAATATTGGAAGATCAACGTGCGTCTGGTTCTGCTTGTCACCCTCTAGATGCAGCAGAAGAGATACCACAAAGATATTACAACGGCCCTGTTCAAAGTCTATTAAAAGACAGAGCGTGACCGGAGGCTGTGTCTTCCAGAGATCATGCTCCCAATCAATAGCCCTGCTTTGCCTTCTGATACAAAACTCAACTGGCATGAAATTCAAAAGTCAAAACCAATTGTTCAAATATTTTTTCACTATTACCACTGTTAATGTTAAGCACCCTTTATCTGTCCTCTGAATTTTAAGTCTTAAAGGGATAGTTTAACATTTTGTCAAATTGGCCTATTGCCATAATCCCTATAATCATAGAAGTAGGTTCATTACCTTTAATTATCGGTGCATGTTGTTTTGAGATCCACGGGGCAGAGACATGTGTTGCAGTACAGGTCCCCTGTCCTCTATCCCTCATCAAACTCATCAAATATACAATTCAACAACTCCAAAACACTCTTGTGGACAAGTTGTGACCTGCACATTCACCACGCTATGAAGTAATCATGTATAATTACGTAACATTACGACACATGAAGTAAATACTCGGAACTACTTGCGCTTTTGAAACCACTCACAAGTCTGGAATGTAGTTCCGGCTATGCATTTGCCTAGAAAACAACTCTGTCTCATAATGTTACATTATTATTTCATAGTGTAGTGAATGTGCAGGTCAGAACTTGTCCACAGGAGCGTTTTGGCATTGTTGGATTGCATATTTGATAGTTTTGAGGGACAGGGGACCTTGTACCGTTCACCCCCATTGTGTTCACTGAGCAGCTCGCGTCTCTGCCCCGCGCATCTTAGAACAACATGCACCAATAATTAAAGGCAATGAACCTACCCCTATGACTATAGGAATTATGACAGTAAGTGAATTTGCCAAAATGTTTAACTATCCCTCTAAAGGAACCATTTGTTAGTTTTGCTTTTGCTACATTGCCAACATTAGCATATCAACTGTTTATATAGGAGTGTAAAAAAAATGTGAGTTTAGTGTCAAACTTGATTCCTTTTCTCACCAAGAGCTGTCTCCAGTGGTCGAAAGCAATGCTAGAGTTAATTCCTGTCTCTGTCATCACATAATTTCCACTAATGAGGTTAGCATGCTAATAAGCAAGCCAACCTCGTAATTTACGAAAGGCGTGTCACTGCATCCTCTAATCTCCCCTGGAGATGAAGAGGAGCACAGAGGCTGTGTTAGAAACTTTTTCCATGTAAATGAAACAAAATGGTCATATTATTTTGTAACAATCCTTGAGGCTTTTATTCATGCACACTTTTCAGCATTGTTGCATTGTATGTTTGTATTTGTGAATACAAATTTCCTCTCGTGGGAGTGTGATTCCATGGGATTTCTGCAGACTTCATAGAGCTGAGCTCCAGGATCAGCTGGATGAGGAGCTCTTGTTATTGCTTTGCTGAAGCTGGTTTATCTCAGCACAGTGGAGAGAATGTGTACCAGTGCTTTCCAAATGATTGTCATGTTTGACAACTCAATTCTGAGGGTGGAGTGCTGCGTGTTGTAGCCTGATGATATGTGAGACGTTTACTCTCTTTGCATTGCGTTTGTTCCGGGGGAAGTGTGCCTGTGTGCCACACTGCCTTGACAGACTATTCCCTCTCACTCAAAATGAGATATTATTTGTCAGCTACTGCAGTGGTCCCATATCGTGCTTCCACCAGTCACAGTGTATATTAGCCTAGAATAAAAAACTTTCAGATCTCAGTGGAGATAATACTCGTATGCTGTGTAAGAAAGGTTCAGCTCGCAGCAGGAGAGAACACACCATGTCACAGGAACAGAGGGCACTAGAGGATGGAAAGTGAGCGAGGAGAAAGGGCATAGTGCTGTGAAATACCATATTGACAGTCACACTGCTCTTCTGCTTGATCATTATTCTGAGGTAGTGGCAACAAATGACCTTTCCTGGTCAAGAGCTTAGTGTGGTTAAAATTCAATTGAGTGGAAGAGAGCAGAAAGGAGGGAAAAAAATAACATGGTAACCTTTATTCTGCCATCGATGCTAACCTTGAACAATGGGCCCCAAAGGGGATGAGTGTCTTGTACTTTAATTTGTGCACGAGAATCCGCTTTAGAGGGTGTGTGTATGTCTGTTGTGTATGCGCGTGACTGTGTGTGATCTGAGCCCAATGCAATGATGGTGTTTTTGTGGTTGTAAGAGAAATAAGAACGCAGACAGGAAGACAAAGAGAAAGACTTGTGTGAGGGGATGTGATGAAATGGTTAGGACACAAAGTCTGACAGAGGTAAACACAATTGTCACTGGGCCATTTCCTATTTCTTTTTGTCTGTCTCACATAAATATAAATCAACACAACTCACGCTACAGCCAGCAAACATCTCCTCCACTGCTGCTTCTTATCTGCAGCCATTTTTTGACTGACCTTCTCTGCTGTTTTCACTCTCCATCCGTCCATCCTTCCTTTTCCTATGTCTCCTCCCCACACTTTCCCCCTCGAGGACTGAAACAGACCTAATTGAAATAAATGAACTGGGGAGCAAATCAGACTTGATAACATCAGTTGTGTGGGGATGCTGATTGCGAGCTTGTTGAGTGAATGTCGCAGACTGGTTGGTAATGAAGAGCCTTGTTTGCCTATTAAACGGTGACTGGACATTGTAGACTGCCACGTGCTCTCTGGGATTATCTCCTAACCCACCTGTGGGCGTTCGGAGAGTGAAAAGAAAACCGAACGATTTCTTGTTTCTTTTTATTCGCACATCAATTTTGAACAAATGCATTTTTGTTTTTCATTCAGGCAACAGGTTATTGCTCATAAAGTCCTCAGAATAACTGTACAGTATATAAAATTAGTACAACAAACACTATACACAGGAGGGGCAATGCAGGATGGGGACCAGAGGAGGGGAGTTAATCACTGGAATGTATAAATGCTGTGGAAACAAATACAACAGTGGGAGTGAATTGCAAAATTACACTTGCTGGGTACACAGTCTACTGTTTGAGTTGGAGGAGGTGAACAGAGCATTAACAAATTTCATTTGCTGGAGGGAAAATGAACCATAAAAAATAATTTACACACACATGTAATTCATGTAATATTTTGCAGCAATATTTGATAATGATAATTTGAAGAACAGAAGACTCCATTTAAGCCAAAAATGCAGAGACAGACTGTACGAACACAGTCAGCTAAATTCTGTAACGGCTCCTCTGACACTGAATACTGAAATTTAATTGGAGTAATCTTACAGGTATGTCAATTGCACTGGGAGCTCTATAGTACAAAAAGAGTTATTTTAAAAAAAATATCTAAGAACAACATTTGCACCTTTAAAAAAATGTTACAGCATGACTGCAACTCTGGTGTTCTTGATGTAATTTCTAGCTCAGGGGAAGATGTCTGTGTATGTAGATGCTGGATTTATCCTCTAAAATCACTTGAGCCAGCAGAGTGTCAATTTGATTTGATTTGAAGAGCTGGTTTTCCCTTTCAAGCGATCAACCACAACGTTCTGAACTGTCCCAAACCTCCTTTCACTGGCCTCTGTGAAATTGGCACAATCAGCCATAAGATGTGCAATAACAAAAACAACATTTTAAAAAAAAACAAAAAAACACAGCAGACTGTGTCTCCAGGTTCTGGGGGTGTTTGGTGCTGCTGAAAGAGCAATAACCCCTTTCCTCCCTAGTCCTATAATCCTGCCCACAGAGACGCACAAACACAGTGACACAAAAATCACAAAATCATCTCTTAGCACCACTGAAAGAGCAAATCGTGTCAAAAGAATAGCAACACATGCTGCTCCAAATTTCAACGTATAAACAAAAACAGAGAAACAAAAACCTTTTGAACAGGGCAGAAAAGTGAAAACATGATATGTCAGCCATTCTGAAATGCTTTCAAGAGCTGGAGCATAAAATGTCTCTTGGTATAAAGGACTGCAGTTAAGACTAGAGAACAGAGAACATTTTCATAAGCATGTTCTTAATTCTTGCCCTGAAACGTCTCCATTCTAGTTTCTGAGGTATGTCCAAGCAAAGACACACCAGAGTAGAATGGATGTTAGTCTGACACACACAAAACTGTCGCCAGTGAAAACATGGGGGGGGGGCTCAAAAAGCTTATTATCAAGCCCATGGAGGGAAGCAGTCCAATGCAGGAAACAACCTTATTCATTCAAGTAAGTGTCGGGTTCAGTAACTAGCTACACCCATTGAATACTAATCAAGGTAATTCACTGCGAAAACTGCAGTTGAAGGGTAAAAAGGACAATTTATCATTCCTGCACACAGGAAATTAATTATGGCGCTTGTGTGGAATTAATATGCTAGGCTAGTTCACAGCTGCTATGCAATTGTCATTATAGTGAAATCTGAGCATGCAAATGAGTATGACGACGTCTCTGATTTATTCAGTCTCAGTCTTTTTGTAAAACATTAGGAAGCAACTAGCTCATCCATGATCTGAGAAGTCCCTGCTTAACCAACCCATACCACAGGATAACGAATCCGACAGATCCATCTCGTTTATAAGTGGTCATTGTCAAGTGGTGCAGTCCTTGTATATTTTGAGGATCAATTAGAGCACAGTCAGTAAAAAAACAACAACAAACAAACAAAAAAACATTTAAAATTTAAATATATCTAACTGGAATATTTCCCTTTGGTAAATGTGCTTTGTGCCCACTCTTGCATGTCCTCTTTCTTGCCATTCTTCTTATTGCTGCTGTAAAGCCATAGAACCTACTTCATTGGCAACTGAAGGGTCTTAAATAATATACCACAAACCCACCACATACAGTAACATAATGTAATAAATATTGATTGGGGCAGTGGTAAAAGTCCAGTTTTCTGTCACTGAAATCTCGCTGTGCAGGTCTTTTCTTGTTTGTTCGTTTGTTTGTTGCTGGCAAGATGTTAACCGTTGAAGCATACTCGTCCAACTTGGAATCCAAACTTTTGGTTGTTGCTGCCAAAGTCAACTGCAGCCACGTCTATAATAGGGAGCAGCTCTGCAGTTGGGGAGTCGATCTCCAGAACAGTCTTTTCCTGACCTTTGCGGAACTGAAAGAGGAAAAGCCAGCTATTAGAATTTACTTGGCTTAATTCAACTAACTCTCTCCACTCTGGACTAAATCCCTGTTCAAGTTAGTGATTTGATGACAGCCCACTCACTGAATCAAGTAGCAGCTAAAAAGAGCAACACAACCAATACACACATTAGTTTCATTAAGGTTAATTCTTATTAGTCCCTGCCCCTGGCATGTCCCCACTACTGACCTGGCATCCATCATGCACTGCACTGATGAAGGGGCTTTTGGCTTGCGTCAGCTCCTCATCATTGCTACCCCGGAAGCGGATGGCGTGCTGGTAGGAGCGGGCGGTGTTATCAAACCACCCAGCCGAGTTCTGGCAGGTGTAGGTGAAGCTCTGTTTGGCCGTGGCACTCAGAAGCTTCAGGAAGGTCAGCTGAACTACATGCACAGGGTTCCCGTCCATGTCAATGTAGGAGAACTGAATGACACGGATACACAAACATTAGAGTGTGACCATTGCAGAGGATGTTACCTTGAAATGACAAGATGACACTGATTGAGGGAAAAACACAAAAACAAGAGGTGAGTGGAGCTACAAGTGCCCTTTCTTCTACCAATTAATGAGAAGAGGGCTAACGTTTAGAGCCTGACCAATATGGATTTAAAAAAAAAATAAAGTCAGCTGAAGAGCAAATTAATATTTGAATCATCAAAGTCAGCGCAGATTCTGACGACATCTGCTGTATTTGACTTTACATGGCTATGAACTCTGGCTAATTTCCTTTAAAAAAATCAGCCACCCAAACCGGAGCCGGTACCGGTACTAGGAACAGAACAGAACGGTACTGGTACCAGGACCACCAGAACCGGAAACGGTACCAGGACCTGGAACCGGTCCGGGACCAGAACAGGGACCGGAACTAGAACCGGAATCGGTACCAGAACCGGGACCGGGATAAGAACCTGGACCAGAACCGGGACCGGGACCGGTACCAGAACCGGGACCGGGACAAGAACCGGGACCGGGACAAGAACCGGGACCAGGACCAGAACCGGGACCAGAACCGGGACCGGGACCGGTACCAGAACCGGGACCGGGACAAGAACCGGGACCGGGAGAAGGACCGGAACCGGAACCCGAACCGGGACCGGGAGAAGGACCGGGACCGGAACAAGTACCGGGATCGGATCTGTTCCAGCGCTTCCGACAACATCTCCTGTATTTGACTTTACATGGCTATGAACTGTGTAATTTCCTTAAGCAAAGTCAGCATCGATGCTGACTGACAATGAGGGGACATAAACTGATTTGATGACGTGACGTGATGGGACACACTTGACGTGAATGAGCCTAAGTCATGTACAGTCTATGGTCTGTAAGAGACTGAAACTCTGCCATTAACCTGATGGACCAGGCCGGGGACACAAGGGCCCAATTCCCCCCCTCCTCTCAGGCTCTAAACCCTGACTGACTTCAACGACGTGAATGAGCCTAAGTCATGTACAGTCTATGGTCTGTAAGAGACTGGACACACACACCAGAGCAATAAGAAAACACCTCGATGAAACGTCAGATAATTCACCACCGTCATGTGATATTGTCAACAGACCAGCGTGCAGTGAGAACGTCAGCGCTGAAGAGGGGAGATTATCAACAGAAATGGACATGTGGTGGTAAAGGTATGGGCTATAATAACCTCGTTGATGTTGTTTATTGATGAACCGAGCGCCGTCCATCAAGACACTTGAGGAAGTTTACAAAGTGACCCTGACCCTATTATGAAGTAGTGACAGCAATAATTAAGGAGTGGAGGGCCGCCACAACTAAATGTATATAGCGGAAACCCTGCACTGTTACGTTCATTCTACCGTTACTGACATGGCTAATGTGTGTAGCAAGGCTAACAGCTGCTGTTAGCTTGCTAACTTAAACAGATAACTTGGCGTGATGGAGACCAACACAGTGAGGCACATCACGATTCACGGCCATCGGGTTGAACTGAAATGGGGAACCTACTGACTTTTTGTTTATTTCACAAACTAGTTATTTACCATTGAGGCAGACCGCTCTGCAAATGCCAGCTCCAGGTCAGTCTTTTCAAAGTAAAACTAAGTTTTATTCCCTGCACGTTATTTCTGAAAATATCGGCGACAATTGGCGAGTTTTGGCCGACTACCGATTATTCTCAAATAGGCTATAATCGGCCAACCATTGAATCGGTCAGGCCCTACTAACGGTACATTTGGAGAGACTGAGGTTTTATGATGAAGATGGAGGGGCTGTGTTTAATAAGACATGGGACCTTTACCGAATTACCTTAAAGGTGAGGGCACACTGTCTTTGGCTGTTATGTAAAGCCTCACTGTGCATGTGAGCCTGTATATACCTATTTTTATTCATTTATTTTTCCCCTCTTAGATGTTTTTCTTTAAGGTATCTGCTTTATTATGTAACTATGCCTACGGACTACTGCTGCAAACATAGATGTACTACGTTCTATATGTTGTGTGATCTCTTTCCTATGTTTTTTTTCCTTTCCTTTGAAAATCAGTAAACAATTTTTTTTTATTATTTTTTTTTTAAAAGAGAAAAGAAAAATAGGTTAAGCCAAAGAAAAAATATGTCTTTCTTGGCTTTCTATTTGTATCAGAAACATTTGGCTTCTTATTGTGTTTCCATCACATCTTCCTGTGTTCCAGAAAGTAAGGAAATTAAAGATAGGAAAAAAAAAAACAAGTTCAAGTTCAGGCACTCTGTGAGAAATCCAGTAAATTGCAGTTGTGCAGGCAGCTCTGTGATTATCTGAGAGGGTTATGAGACCTCTGATCAGGTGCTCATGAAAAGCCACTGCTCCAAGTGTGCGTCCCATGAATACTAGTCAGTGAGACAGACCTGCCAATATCTGTGTGTGTGTCACTGCTCAAAACAACTGCTTGCAATGCCAAATCTGCTCTCTCCTTCCACACAGGCTAATGAATTAATACCAACTAGCAGACTCAGCAAATATGCAAATAAGAACAAACATCGACATTTAGTCATGTGCTTATGGGGATACAGACATACGCATGCCAGTATATCTGTGTCATTCATATACATGGATATCACTCAAACACTCTCAATTAGGCAGCTGAAAAAGACTATCAGGCATGTGGAGCCAGCTGAAATGAATAGTGGTGAGGTTTGATGTTTAGTTTTTTGTTGTTTTTTTTGTACCTGCTTGCCTCTCCTGTACTGGCTGTACCAGCTTCCTGGCTTCTCTTTGTTCCATGCTGCTAATTTCACCTAGACACATGGAGGGAGAGAGGGAGGGAGGATGTGAAAAAAAAAGAAAAAAAATTAGGCTCAAGGGATATGAGGAGTTATTTGTGCTCTGTGCTCTGATGCAATGTGATGAGGTCGGCTTTGTAAAGGCTGGCAGCATGACATTGGAAACTTGCCATCTCAATCCTCTTGTCAGGGTAGAGACAAGTCTCTCCATCAGCTGTGAAGTTACAGAAGACCTTAATGGAGTCTCGGTTACAGCCCTGGTTAGGATCTATCCAGTAGTCTCCTACAAAGTGCACACACGGGACATCCATCAATCCAGCACCAGATAACAAATTGACAGCGTGAAGCTGGACATGTGCATTTCTGACATGTGCCCATTTGTGGGTGAAATAGACATCAAGTAATGTGTTTGCTAACCGTCTTTGTAATTAGGTTGAACCATCATCAGCTCTTTGCAGGTCCTGGCAGGGCTCTCGAAGGTTCCCAGAGGCCTCCTCATCAACTCCACTTCGGTTTTCATGGAAGAGAGGGTAGCAAAGACTTCCTCCATTCCCTCAGCGTCCTCCAGAGGCTGATCTCCCTGGAGAAACTCCTCCATGTCCAGATCCACGTCCTCCTCCCTGGCTGCAGCTGCACCCCCTGCCCGATCAGAGTGCCTCCGTCTCTTCCGCCTGCCCTCCCTGATGGGAAGGGGCTCAACCAATGTTGCAGGGGGTCCCTGGAGGAATCGCAGAGAGGTGAGCAAGAGGTGAAGGGAAAAAGAAAGGGCTTGAAGCTGGCACTGAGAAGGCCATGATGTGGATCATGGGATGTACTCACAGGGGGTCCTGGGGGGCCAGCAGGGCCTGGATCTCCTCTGGGACCAACGACACCCTGGAAAGTGGAAGAGGACAAAACTTTGTGTCAATCATGCCTCACCTGCAGCCTCTCTCACACCACTTGGCTAAACCCTGGCTTTATCCAGGCAGATATGGCTTCTGCTTTATAGGATTATCCAGCTTTGTGCATCAGCACTCTGCGGTCAAAGCCTTGGCTCTCAAGACACACTATAGTGGTTTTCATAACATCACACACACCAGAACCAAATCCTATTAAAAGGGACCCGATGGAAAAATCACACAGAAGGCAAGAGTGGCTGTACAGCAGGCTTTTAGTTCCAAAGACATGCAGTAAACACAGTAGAGAATTATGATTATGAAGCGTGCAACAATTTGGCCAACAAACACTTTTTCTCTCTTTCCCAGCATATGCTCCCAGCAGCTGCAAACCAAACTATGGCTTGAACACCGAAGTGACAAACTATAAATAAGACGGACTACTGGACTCACCGAATCACCCTTCGATCCTTTGTCACCAACTGCACCCTGTCAGGGGAGAGGAAAAGTGAGTAAACAGTTAAAAACAAAAAACAAAAAAAAGATACAAAACTTGTTAAAGCTTAATTAGTCAAGTAAAAATAGTCTTCACCTCTTCACTGAAATTAAACACCTGCTTAGCAACAGGTTGTGGATAAACTCTGAATTCCATGAATCTCTACTTGGTGATACATTAGTTTTAACTGAGAGACAGTATCTACAAGCTTCGTTACTTTGTCACGTTCTCTCCTCATTATGTTTGTTTTGCTTGTTTTTTAGTCACTAGACTAAAGGGTTGATACCTGATACAAATGGCATTTACATCTGTGTTCACAAGATGGTGCAGACAACAGGTATAAACTTAGTACACTCAGTCTAGCAATTTTGGTTGAAGTGCAGCAATGATGCAAATCCACACAAATAACATCAAATAACAGGTTTCAACACTCCACGGTGAGGAGCGTGTTTTCTTTTTTTCATCCTAGATAGTAATAATGTCCATGTTTATCTTCTGAAATCAAAAGTGGGGATGAAAACATTCCTATAAATTGTTTGTATACTGTGGCTGAGCATGTCTTGTGTTGGAAATCAAAGAACGTGACATGAATGCTAACTGGAAACATAATGGATCATAGACAGAGATATTTTTGTAACAGCTTTGTCACTTACTGACAGTCCTGGTGGTCCTGGAGGGCCAGTGGGGCCAGGTGAGCCGACTGCACCCTAGAAGTGACAAGACAAACATCTCGTTAGTGAAGCAAATATTCCGTCTACATAGACATATGAGCAGCATCATGTTGTAATTATATGTACCGCGTCTCCTTTAGACCCTTGTGTACCCTGGTTCCCAGGCAGGCCTCTGTCTCCTTTCTCACCATGTTCTCCGGGGGGCCCAATTAGACCAATCAACCCACCGTGTCCCTGTAGATAGAGATATGGTTCATTAGCATTGTTTCACAGGGTTTACACCTGTTCACAATGTTCTCTATGTTAAAGGCTAAACACTCACTTTATCTCCCTTATTTCCAGGGTCTCCTTTTAGTCCTGGAAGTCCTGGTGGCCCCTGTTAATGATGCCAGATGCATTAGTTGGTCACATAAGTTCTGTAGGGTCTATATATAAAAATGCAGTTTGGTTGTGTTTGGTTTAAATCAATTATTTATCATTATTAATGTACCAATCCTCCTTTCATTTGGTAGGCTCCAGGGAAATAATAATATCAGGATCTTACTATTGGTCCTGGAGGTCCAGTTTGTCCTGGTGGTCCAGTTAAACCTTGTTCACCCTGTAAATTAACACAGGAAATAGAGATTGCAGTATGCCAAAACATTATTAAACATAAGCACAAAAAAGACGTCCTATTGTTAAAATTTGGATGGTTGTTGGTGTGTACTGACCGCAGGACCTGGGATGCCTCGAAGCCCTTCTGGACCAGACCTCCCTGGATGTCCTTGAGGGCCCACCGGGCCTGTCTTACCCACTGGACCTGTGGTTCCTATTGTCCCCTACAGAAAAAAGGGAGAATGCCAGACAGGAAGGCATTATAAGCAAAACAGATCGGAAAGATTTTATTGAAAGTCGACACATTCAGCCAGTGCAGCAGTTTTCATCCTTACCTTGGCTCCCTTCATGCCTTGCTTCCCTTCTTTCCCTGCAGCACCAACATGACCCTGAGGTAGAGAAATACAGTCTTGTAAGATGATGACAAGCAAACAAGTTAACTATAAGCAAACACACATATAGGTACAGACACATGCATAAATACAGTACACTAAGCTCACCCTCCGTCCAGGAGGTCCCGAAGGACCTGGCTCTCCAGAGGCTCCTGGGGGTCCCTGAAGAAAAAAGATGGAAAATGAAAACACAGTCGACACAGAAAAGACTTTTACAGTGCTAAAGGAAAAAAAAACTTAAGCTAAGCATATAGGAGATGATTAAAAAAAAAAAAAACACTGCTTACTGCTTTGCCAGGTTCTCCATGGTCTCCCTTAGGCCCTAGTCCTCCATCCATTCCCTGAATGAAGAAATATTACCATACAAGGGATGTTAACCAAAACAATGAATAATAGTCACTAATAAAATAATTGTAACAATAATGCTCACATTGGTGCCGGCTTCTCCAGGGGGTCCTGAATCTCCTGGGAATCCAATTGGGCCCTATAGGCAAAAAAAAATTATATGCATGACATTAACAGACTGACCTGACAATCAGAGCAAGAAAAAAACGCTAAACCAGAGAGTACAACTCACAAGGTTGCCTTTGGGTCCGTCCTCGCCTGGTGTTCCTCTCGGTCCTGGGGGCCCAGCTGCACCAGGAGGACCAGTGTCACCCTTCTCCCCCACATCGCCTTTAGCACCCTAGGACACCAGCAAATGAGATGGCAATCATTGAAAGGGCAAGGAGAGTAAAGCAAAGAATGACGTTGAGCAAGCCAGGAAGGAGTGATGGAGGTAATGTGACTCACAGCGGGGCCAGTCTCTCCAACTGATCCAGGGTCTCCAGCCTCACCATCCTCACCCTGGCAGAGAAGAGACATTCAGTAAAGCCACAACACACACACACAAAAACACATTGGCGTGCAAGCCCACATTCACAAACCACCAGCATGCTACTATATCTGCACGGACACACACGGCATTTTTGCTGACGGGGAATGCTGACCTTCTCTCCAACGCGCCCAGGCTGACCGACTCCACCGGTCATTCCAGGTGCACCCTGTAGCAGGAGGAGAAAGGGAGAACAGCTTGAGCCTGAATATTATAAAATGAGGGCAGGTTTTAAATATTCATTTGATTCTTGAAAATCAAGTTCTTGGTGCAGTATTAATTCATTAATTAATTTATTTATTTATTCATTCATTCATTTAGGGTTGTCGGCAGCTTTGCTAACAGAACGCTGAAACTGGAACAGATTTATCACAACATGAGGATAAATAGTACGAGTGTCAAGTTTGCTATGAGCATAGTGTGTGAGTCACTCAGCAGGGGTTCCTTTCCCCTCCCTCAATCAGCTGGTTTGTTTGTTTGTGCATGTGTACGAGTATGCGCGTTAGCGTGCTCGCACGTCGTGTCAGTGTATTGTGCTTTGTGACTTGAGACTAACCCAGTAAAAGCATGTTTTCAGTAGACTGTACAAACATGAGAGCCGAGCACAGCAACGAACTCCTGCTGGCAGCTACTTTCCTCACATGCGATCCATCCCCTGTTTTGCCCTTTCTTTTGCACTTTTCCTGTATCAGTCCATTTATGGATCCCACCATCCCTTGCACCGCTGCATTTCCATGTTTCCTGTGATGAAGCACTACCATGGCTCACACAGCTTTCTGCAACTCGCTGCTAAATAATTGACTGGTGAGAGGCTGCAGAGAGACGGCCATTACTAGAGGTAAATATAACTGCCTCTCAGGGATGATAGTCTAATACATCTTAATGATTCATAGAGCAGTAAATATAACTCTCTCCTAGGGATTATATCCTAATACTGTTTAATAATTCAAGTTTCAAAGCAGCGGAGGGTCTGCGGTAGCCCGTATATGTAGAAATGAGGGGCTGGAAAACATAAGCATTGGTGGTGTGTGTAGGGATCAGCTACTGTTTGGTTTGAACTTCAGATAGGGCTGCAACTTCAATTTCAACTTCAAGAGTCCGAAGATAATTCACCATCATGTTTCCTCGAATAAAGTAGACCTCTGTGAATTATCTTAAAAATGCAGGGCCTAGATCCCATAGACAGAAGTTATTAATTAAATTAAATTTATGCATATGTATTCATTATGACAACCACTTATAATATTTGGTAATGCTGATTATGATAATCACAATTACCAAATGAACTAGACCATGCTTGTGCATCTATTGTTGCAATTAATTTAACATTTATTGTGCAGTCTGTGCATGTTTCATTGAAATGTTTTTGCTAGAAATTAGGTTTTAAACAAGACACAAAGGAATATTTAGTTGTGTTACAAAGATGCAGATGAACAGCTTGTTGAAATATACTGCAATAGCCTGAAGTGTGTCCCTCGGTGTAGAGAGTATTCTCCTCCATCATATATGACTATAGTCATCTTGCCCACACCCAAACCCAAATATGTGATAAAAGCAGTGGCATAAAAAACAGTTGCTGTTGTCTACCTCTCCACCGATGGGGCCCTGAGGGCCTCGTGGGCCATGCTGTCCTGGGGGTCCCTGTGGAGAGAGAAATGAAATGTTTTTATTAGAATCTCAGTGCAGACAAGAAGGATCTACCGCATTAATAAAATACACACAGAGATACAAACTGAATTTGAGCAAGGGGTTGGCTGGTGCCTCCGAAATTAAATGAGAGTTAGAAGTCAGCCCATGGTGGATTACTTATGTAATGGCCCCAGTATCTATGATCATTATCGTAGTGACATGATGAAGACGTCCAGACAGGTCATTACCCTCAATATGACACAGGCTCTGATTCTTTCTCAATATTTCCCACCTTCCCCCTCTCTCTTATTAATAAGAAAACCTCTAGTCTGTGATGTGCGAGACCATATTCTCTCAACCACAGTGACGGCATGTGATTTGAGCCTTCTGTGCAGCTCAAGAGAGCGCCAAGCAATTAATCCTAACTGTGCTCGGCTTCAGTTTCAGTTGAGTAAATGTGGAGCTGTGCTCTGAATCACTCTGAAGTCTTGGAGGGAGTCTTGTGTTGTAAAGACACTGAGACAGAAAGACAGACAATCTGCCCAGAGAGAGACTGTGTGGGACTAGAGGAAATGCATATCCTTCTGGCGGAGAGATACTTGAGCATTAGAGGGGAGAATTTTGTGATCCGCGACACTCACACATGAATGAAACTTCCCCACTGAGTCCACAGCATCTTTCTCTGTGTGCCTCTCTCTTTCTCTCTCTCCCTCTGTCTCTCCTTTTCTCTTTTGTTTTAGTTCCATTTTGATGCATCCCCTCCCTAATCTGACTGTGAGAAGAGAGGCTATAGAGAATCTTGTTGAGCGTGTGTTCATGGTTGACAGCGTTGTGAGATGACTGTCACAAAGGAGGATGCTCATTAGACAGCCAAGGCTGAGGCTAATCTGATTAGCAGCTGTCACACCGTCTTCCTGCTCACAATCAGTGCCCCCACCTCTTCCTTCCACTCCGTTGCTCCACTGCCTCCTTTCTGTCACCCTTATTCTTTTTTTCATCTTTTTCTTCCTCTCACACAGAGGACCACCTCTTTGGTTTCTGGCCTTGTATTTCTTGCACATAAAGTCATGGTCTATTTTGTCTTTTATTTTCAGCCTTGAAGATCCATCACACAGTGAAAAGATGACTTGAGGTTGTTAGAAGGTTGAATGGTTTAACAGGTCTGAAGGTTTTTCATTCATTTCACCAACATTATTGTGGATCTGTTATTTTATGCTAACAAAGATAGAGCCAATACCAGCAGAGTTTTAACCTAAGGTTGTATTATTTCATCACCAGAATAATAATACAGCATTTTTAAATATTCTACAGTAATATGATTGATTAATTTAATACAACCATAGATTTATTCATGATGAGAACTGAATGATTTTTTTTCTCCATCTACAGCTCTATTGAAATCAATATGAATTTCTAATACATATCACACACTTAAAGAAAAACTACAGGTGCAGAGGATGATATGTTGCAATACTTTACAGAAATAAGTAATTAATAGTAATTTAGTTATGTGCATATATATCTCTTGTGTTTTACACACAGATCCTGTTATTGTAGAGCTAGTCCTTATTGATCATATGTATTATGTTTATATATAATAAAGGGGGCTGTTGCTCACCTCCACAATAGACCAGCCTAGCATCAACACCCATCGCTATGTTACTTCATGATATTAAAGTATAAATGTATAATTTAATTATAATCTTTCTTTTAGATTAAGAAAAATATACGGAGCTGTTGTGGGATGTGTTTTGCTGGTTAAACACATCACTTCACAAAGGTGTGTCACAGTGTCATTAAGATGCAATTGTGATTTGTCTTTACTATAGTATTATCATTGCTATTATTATTATATTAATAATAGCTGCATTTGATTTAGGTTTGAACAGAAGAACCATAACTAATGTCAGATGATACATCCTCTGTTGTGAAATGATCTGCTTGAGAATGACCTATTTTTAGCAAACCACAAAGTTTCCTCAGTTGCCCAACAGATGAGATTTTCAGAGTTGTCAAGGCCAACACAATAGAAGCAGGCTGATCTAAATGACTCAGCTTTTGTGCATTACATTGATGTAAGAGCAAAAACAGGGCTAAGCATCATTGAAACTAATGATTGAGCCGTGCAAATGGAGCTCCACTCAAGACCACTGCCCAGAGTTTGAGGGCGGTAAACACTAATGGTTATCGGCAGAGGGAAAGGTTCTTTCATGAGTTTGACCAACAGCAGCAGGATCAGCACAGCTGGTGCTAACAAACTAAATAGGTGGCACTAATTAAAGTTTAATGAGCTGTGGTGGGTTGTCTGTGTACAAGCTATAGTTCATAAGCTTCTGATACCTTGAACGTACACAACAATGTAATTACACATAATTTTTCCTATAATTTATAACCAAAATGTCATATTGAAATTCATTATTAAGTAAAGAAAATGAATGTCCTCATTTTAAGTATGAGGTGTGAAATGTATTCTATAATACAATGGGAATGCAAATTCTCTGTTTGAGGCTGCATTATCTATTCCATCTATAGTAACATACGTACAAATGAATTGTTCCTCTAATGGGACAACAACATTTTATCAGTGTAGGGGGTGATATTTATGGTAAGTTTTCCTTTTTACTTTCACTGCATTATTCTGTAACTTAGTCTGTGTATCATCACCAGTCTTGTATTTGTTTGGTGCGTGAATATAATTGTCACATGCAGATATGCATAAATGAAACCTGCACCTTGTGACACCAATCTAAACACAAAGTAGAGGTGGGGCAGCGCCTGAGCTGAAATGCAAACTAACAACAATGACAACAACGACAAAAAAAACAGCAAAGGTATAAATTGCACACTGCAGGGGTCCAATTTTCACTCATCACCAAAAAAAAAAACTGTGAGGTTTTGAGCCTAGAGCATTATTGGGAAACACCACCAGTATTATTCTCTAGTGACCAATTTAATCATACACAATGACTGGACTGAGGAGTGTCCTAATTATACACATGGTCAAAGTCATAATAATCGTGAAGCAAAGTGCAAGATGTCAGGGAGGTGGTGTTTAAAACAGACTTGAGACTGACACTGGACCACAGCCTTGGATGTGTGATGAGTGCTGTATGTGCTGAGATTGCTGAACAGGACTCACCATTGAGCCAACATGCCCGCTCTCTCCTTTCTCTCCTGGTGGTCCTGGCATTCCCTGCAAATGCAGACATGGTGAGCAAGCAGTCTGAGACACGACATGGAAACTGATACAAACTAGAGAATGTCAAATCAGAGGTGATCCCATGAGATACAGTTGAACAACAGCATTTACCTGTAGTCCAGGGGGACCAGTTGCCCCCTTAAAGCCCCGATGTCCTTCATCTCCTTTTGCACCATTCATGCCATGCTGTCCACGAGGACCTGGCTCACCATCTGAACCCTGAAGCATACACAGACACGTAAGCATTGTTAACACTGCACAAACCAGGCCAACTAATAATATGATAATATGCTTAAATATGATGCATACTGGCAGTCCAGGCGGTCCCACAGGTCCTTGACTTCCAACAGGTCCTGGGGGTCCCTACAAAAGCAGAGGGGCAGTTCACTACACTTTCACTGTAGGAGAGACGTGATTGAAACCATCTGCTCATTCCGCCAGAGAACGCATTCTGCAGCCAAATTTATTAGAATGAGCTACTCCAAACCAATTATAAGTCAGTATAGTTCTACCTCCTGGTAATGCAAAGTAATAATGTGACATTATCACTTGAAATCCAAACTCACAGCTTCTCCTTTGTCTCCTTTGCTGCCTTTCTGTCCTGGTCCTCCTGTCTCTCCCTATAGAGATGGACGCAGAAATACGAAAAACGAAAAAACACAAGGAAAGATTTGACAAAAAATTGTCCAAATAAACAGGGACTTACAGATGTGCTGTGGATCATGCTAAGTATCTATTGTAAATACCTTGTCTCCATCCTCTCCAGGCGGCCCAGGAGGTCCTGCAGCCCCCGGCAGCCCCACAGGTCCCATTTCCCCATCATGCCCAGCTGGCCCCACAGGCCCTTTTTCTCCCTGAGGAACAGATGGTACAAAAGCACACATCTAGATCAGCAACTGCTAAAATACTTATTATCTTCATACAGCAGCATGACACTTTGATTAATGTATCACACCAGGATGGAGACTCACACCCAAGAAAGCAAGCTTTTGATGACATTCATATTTCTCGCTCTGTATTGCTCTCTGTGTCTCTTTTTACCTCTCTGCTGCTCTCTGTCTCATGATCACACATTAAGACACGGGAGCTCATGCCGTCTATTACCCAGTGGTGGGAGGTGACGGCCGACTATGTGTTAATGGAAACTGCTGTCTAAGAAATGAAAGTAGCAATGTTCCAAATCTTACTGGCTCGCCTTTCTCTCCCATTGGCCCAGCAGGACCGACACCACCAGGCCGTCCTGGCTGCCCAATGGCTCCAGCCGGCCCAGCGGGACCCCTCTCTCCAGTAGCACCCTGTGAAATGAGAGGAGACAGAGAGGTTAGGTGAGTATGTCACATGATTCAGTCTTTGATTTAATGTGGTGGTCACGATCACTGATCACCATGGAAACAGCCTCCTGCTTCTTATGCCCTAGCATCTTATATTGCATAGCAGCTGAATAGAGACCAGGGGATAGGATGGGAGACAGTTTAATAAAATCAGACTTACAATAGCTCCTGCAACACCAGGTAGACCTTCTCTTCCCTTCAGACCTGCAGGACCCTGGACAGACAGAAATCAGCCTTCACCATCAAGTGACCGCATTTATAAAAAGATTTATGATCAGTGAATTACAGTAGGTTACAGTTGAACTTGTCCAACAGTTTCAGTTTGCATAACTCTTATGTAATTGGTATTCTCTTGTTTTTTTTCAATTTAAGTTTTACTTACAATCTAATTATAATCTAAAGGAGACTCTGATGTGGACAGTGAATTAGGGTGAGGACATGAAATCTGTGAAATTGTGAATCACCGTTGCACCAGGGGTCCCTCGGCTCCCTCTGAAGCCTTGGAGCCCAGCAGGGCCACTCTTTCCTGGGGCTCCTGGTGGACCTGGGTCTCCCTGGAAACCACACAGACACATATATGATTAGATATCAGGAAAGTAGCCAGCAGACAGCAGGCCCTTATGTGCTCATAAATCACAGCAACCAGCAAGTCACACCATGTAGGAACATTTATCTTTTATAAGCTATAATTCACTCAACGCAGCAAGGTTTCCTCTCTTATTTATTAGCAAATTAGAGGATAGGATGAGACTGGCAAGATAAGATATTCAAGCAGTGCTGAGTGCCTTGGGTTCTATCTAATATAACAGTAATATGGTGATGCTGGTAAGTGATTATGATCCTGACATTATGATGAAAACCACTCACCTTGGCACCTTCTTTTCCGGCAACTCCTGGTAAACCATTCTCACCCGGTGGTCCTGGTGAACCTGGATGGCCTCTGTCTCCGGTTGGACCTGTCTCACCAGATTTGCCCTTGACGCAACCAAAGTAGACGACAAACATCACATCACAGTTATTTAGATGCATGCTGTCAGAAGCAGGAAGCTGTTTGCTTTAGAATCAACCAATATACAATTGGATAATCTTCCTACCTGTGGTCCTACAACACCTGAGGGTCCAGGGGGGCCGTTCTTGCCTTGGAAGCCCTGAAGAATGAGACAAGTGAACCTGGTGACTATGAATGAAGAGGTGAAAAGAGAGGCAGTAGGTAGAATCTGAGGATTGTGGGTGGGGCAGGTTTATTATGTGTAGTACAGGCCTCTCAGCTTGCACTCTGACAGGAACGTCAATAATGCAATGCTCAAGTCATAACTCTTGACTTCTATGTTGTGTGAACACAAACTGGTAGTCATACCTCTATCAATCAGATGGACTTTACGTTAATGCTGGGGTGTGCCCTCCCCCAAGAGGAAAATGCTCTAAACAAACTGTGTAGTGTTATTGAGAGTAAAGAGGACTCACTGGTTCCCCTCTCTGGCCTGGATGACCTGGTAACCCATCTTTTCCAGCTTGACCCTGAAAATGAAATATATTTTGCTTAAAACACTGAGTTGAAATTAAGTTGAACAAAGGTGAGCATAAAATGTGGAATGAAAAAATTAGTAACAGGAAATCACAGGGCAAACAACTGCACAGTGCATGTTCACTCACATTAGGCCCTCTAGGTCCTGGTTCACCGTGTCTTCCTTGTGGTCCTCGGGGACCCTAGAAAATAATAACAGAGATTATCACAACTCTGAACCAAAACCCCAGATCGTATTTTCCGCTGCTTGTCCTGTAATGATTTATGAGACTGTATCTGTGATGCCAGAATTGTTTTCCAGGCTTTATATCTATGGTCTTATGAATGTTCAGGGTTATCTGAGACTCAAAAGATTACCTGTTCTCCAGGGGATCCTGGAGGACCATCTTGTCCAGAAGAGCCCTACGAGGTGGACAAGGCAGAAGACTAATAAAAACACAATTACACAGTTACTGTTTATAGCTTTCTGCCTGACAACAAATCTTTAGCTTTCCCAAGATGGTCTTCATGGGTGAAACTGGAGCGTCTCCTTTCAGACAGAGACGTCTCACTGCACCAGATGGCCTGTCATCCAGAAGTGAACAGCAACAGCCAGTTCCAACCTGGTCACCGCATTCATTAATACTTAATAAGAAAGCCAGGTGCATGTTTATGTATGCGTAACTGCATGCACAGGAGTGTTTGTTGTCTGAGTGTGCGTCTGTGTGTCAGCCTGGGCTCACCTTTTCTCCAGGCTTTCCTCCGGGCCCATTTGCTCCTCTTCCCCCCCGGGATCCCTATTGGAAAACAAACAACAGCCTGATTAGCACATGTAGGTGGAGGGTAGGTGTGTGGTGATGTGGAAACACTGCAGTGATGCAACACTCCCACAAGTTGTAACAGAGGAATTGTGTCTAATTAGAGCAAAAACAGGTTTACACATTGAAAAGAAATATGCTGAATAGGCACGGCACCTATACTGTACTCTGTACTCACATTAGGACCTCTCTGGCCAACAAGACCTTGCTGACCAGCTGGACCCTGCAATGTAGAGGTCAACAGTTATTTATCGCTCAGTCTTACGACAGCTCCTTCAGAGAAAAGTTTACATATTAACAAGTCAGAAAGTGATGTGGATTAAAATGTCAGCACAGTCCTCACCCTTCGTCCTTTCTCTCCTGAGGCCCCTGCCATACCAGGGAAGCCAAGTGATCCCTGGAGGCACACATAGAGGTTAATCAGCCTCAGCCTTCCATTCATCACACATCACCCCCAATGTCTCATTAACGTATAATTAACTACTGTATCAAATTAAAGCAAATCTAATCCATGAGCCTAACACAGTCTTAAATACACCATTAATCAACATGTAATGAATTGATGTCACTAATGAACTATTAATAAAATAGCCTTTTTTAATAAGCCATTTATCATCCTTTATTTTTAATCAGACAGGAAACAGTCCAGTCAAAGACACACATCTTGCTGGTTAAAGCTCTGATAAAGGAACCAGAGGACACATGATATAACTGATCGCAATAGCTCATCAATGCTGAATCACCTTAGAACCCTGTCTTCCCGGGTATCCTGGCAATCCAGGCACGCCAAGTTTACCCTACAGAGAGAGAATGAAAAGTGAGGGAGAAATAAACCAGGGAAACTTTGGAAAAGAAAAAATGTGCATGAAAACTGTTTCAGTTTTTATGACATGCTGCTGACTATGTATGTAGCAAAACAGCAGGGATATCTCCAGAATAATTCACATAGTGATGACGATAAGATTAAATGCTTGAGTGTACACACTGGCTCAGTGGCCATTTTGCTTTATGAATATTTCATAAATGTTGTTGCATTAACATCCATATATCCATAATTTCACTTCTATAAGGTATTTTTGCCATGATTGAGCTAAAGAAAATGTAACAGTACTACCTCAGACTGTAATGGATGTGGTAGGATAAAGTAGGTTTAGATAACATTTTTCTTAATAATCTCCCTATCCCTTTCCTTTTTGTCCTAACCTTGTCTTGCAATGTAAATTTAATCTTTAAAAAATGTACCTTCTCGCCAGCAATCCCAGGAGAGCCTGCATCTCCTATGGGTCCTGCTTGACCTTTTGCCCCCTCTGGTCCATCCTCTCCACGTGCACCCAGAGCACCATTATCACCCTGGAATTCAAATGAGAGAAGAAGGCAAGTGATATTTTTTATCTCCACTGTGATGGAGAGTAACTACCAGGAGATTGTACGGAGGTGAATAGAGGGCCCTCTCACCCTGTCTCCCTTGATGCCCATATCACCTTTAAACCCAGGGAAGCCATCTTCCCCCTGTAATAGCAGTGACAAAAGGTGATGTTTAATGAAGATTGCTTTAATTGTAAATTACACCATTGTACCTCACTGCATTATGTGTCCTCTGAAGTTAGCTCGACAAGCAGCAAAGCAAAGGATCGTCAGCTTTTTCACTCGCCTTTTCTCCTTTGCTCCCCTTCAGACCCCGAACTCCATCTGCCCCCTGTGAAAAAAGTGGAAAAAAACACTATGAAGAAAATACTCTGGTATTCACTGGAGTTCCACACTCGCCTCATCTTAAAACTGAAATGATTAATAATTATGTATTGATTTTTCCCTTGACCTACTATGGTCTGTGACAAAAGCCAACAGCAGGCAGAATGCTGTATCGCAACTTCTCTGTCATTTCTCAATCTCAAAAGCAGACTCGAAGTTGAACTAGAGTGCACTGCGCTACTAATGCACACAGCTCTGCTCTGTCTGACTGTGATGTTCCTCCTTTCCGTCAAACGCTCTGTTGTTAGCAGTCCCCTTGAGAACCACGTTGCTTTCCCTCCACCTGTCACCTGTCAGTCATGGACTCAAACAGCTTGTCCATCACAGGCAGACACGTACATGCTGAACGAAATGCGCGAGGGAATAGATATCTAAGTGGACGTTACATGTGAGATCATGATGCATATGTCTCACCTTGACTCCTCGGGTCCCTGGGTACCCCACAGGCCCCTGAGCGCCTAGTACGCCCTACATGAGAACACAAAAAACAACAGTATTATTCAGTTTTTGCAGCCAGAAACAATATATTTCTCTGTCCAGATATTACTAAGCTGTGCACTCAGTCACTGTACCATATCCTTAATTGTTGAAAAAAAAAGGAAAGAGAAAAGGTGGATAAAGCTGATGAGTTTCATGCTGCTAATTTTTATTGGGCCGCCGCTATTGTACAATAAAGATGATGACATCGTAGGAACACAATGATTATAATGATGAGAGAGAGCCTTATTGCAACCCAACAAGCAAGTGATAGTTACAACAGATTGCAAGAAAAAGCATGAGGCTGCATCTTAACCTCTTGCTATGACACTATAAAAGACAAGCCTCAGATATTCAGTTACCCACTTGAATTCCTTTCTCTCCTGGGGGGCCCTCTCTTCCGGGGTGACCCTGAAGCAGAAAAACATGAATCAAATTGACTTAGCTCTGTTGCAAATAAATCACTATTGTGTTGCTTCCTTGACTGAAATTCCTGAATGTGCCCAACCAGTGAAGAGGAAGGAAACCCTGATGGCATTCAGAGTGAAGTGCCATAAAAAATACCATTGTGTGTCATAATTCTTTGCAGAGCAATACAAGAAAGATTAAGTGAAGTCATTCAGATTTGTCTGACTGCAATCTGAAATTAATTCTGGGAGATGAGAAAAGCAGAGTGTAATAAGATTTTTTCTTTCTTTCTTTCTTTCTTTTTTTTTTTAAATGTCATCCAGTTTTGGATCACTTCCAGAAAAGACTCCAGTGCTGCCCTAGTGGCAGACGACAGAAAATACCAGTTGGCAAATGTTATCCTCTTGGCTACACTAGACATAGTTTCTGGGTTCTACATGTATATATGTGTACATATAAGCATGTGCATACATACATAAAAATTTGGTAGCATTTATTACTTGTATAGCATGATGTGATGGAAATGAAAGTACCGCTGCATACCCAGTCACCTGGGTCCTGGCCTCTTGCTTTTATTATGTGGCAGTCCTGAGCCCTTGCTTGTACATGATGATGAATGTGTGTATAATTTACCTATTTTGTTCAAAACGTTTGATTAATGAACTAAAGTTGCCGAAATCCATTTCTTGAATGAAGTGCAGACTTTCTAGTAAATCAATTGATGCAGCTTAGTTGTCATTTGCATTCAGTGACACTATCTGTTTGTTTGTGTAGAGTGAGGTCCATAAATCTGAAAGTAATCTAAGACTTTTTTTTAGATGCTGGATGTGCAGAGGCATAGTATGTGTTGATGGATGCACGTGACTGTGTTTTTGCACTAATGTATGCATTTGTGTGCCTGTGTGTACTTACAGGAGGGCCATCAATGCCTGGTAGACCCTGCATGCCTTGTTTCCCCTGGGGACCCTGTATGGGAAGGAGAAAGGTATGAATACTTTAGCAAAGCTTCAGCTATGACAGAACACCTCGTCTCATCCCAAAGAGACCACATTTACCACTTTGCTACTCCTCTCCCAAACATATTGTATTTATGACTAAGTGCAGTTTTTATTTCGTTCATCAGTCTAGCCTCATGAAGTACACCGGTCAAGGCCAGTCCTCCTGTCTGGTACGCCAGTGTGTGTGTGTTTCTTGTGTATTGATTTCCTGTCTAGCCTTGTCTTGTCTAAATGGGAGCCAGAAGTGGCTGGGTTGTACTGTCTTGCTCAGCCAGCTTCCCGTGGGTTTGTGATGACAGAGGTCACAAGGTCACAGCTTTAATTCTGAAATTAAGTGAGAGACATGCTACCTACCTTCTCTCCTGGCAGTCCGATGGGACCCTGAGGACCAGACAAGCCCTGGACCAGAACAAAGCATCAATCAGGTTAAGTGTCACAAGGAAAAGGATGAGAGTTTAGGTTTTGCTTGTGTGTGTGTATGTGTGTGTAAGAGTCATGAACAGTATGTGTGGATGTCTTAAGGTGACAGGTTGGATTAGATTGTTGACATGCTGGAAAACGTCTTTGTATGGCAGCACCTGTACTCCTGGATTTCCCTGTTGACCCGGCGGCCCGATCTCTCCAGCTGGACCCTGAGAACGAGAAACACTGGTAATCACACACTCAGCATGACCTTTGTCTTAGGCTCATCATCACATGACTGGTTACCAGGTTCATTAGAAGGCCAGACTAATCCACTCCAGCTGATGTCTTTATGGCTGAGATCACTTTCAAAGAACAGTAGCCCACATACTCACTTTAACTGAAAACTATCTGAACATGGTCATTATAGCAGAAGTCCCCAACCCCCTTTGCATTTTGCATTGTTGACCACACGGAAAGGACAAGCTGACATGATTACTCACCATGCAGCCAGTCACTATTAACTGTCATGTATTTATTATTTATGATCACATTGCATATGCGCACACACGTGACGTAAAACTCGTCCTTTGGAAACTGTTCCACCACACAGTAAATCTCAGGGACCTCTGTATTATGATCATCAGTATTATATAGTGACATTTATGGGGATGAGATAATTTGGTAATGAAGATACCAGCACTGACCAGATTGCCCTTTGCCCCCTGTGCTCCATCGGTTCCTTGAATACCCTGAAAATGCACATAAACAACATGTTAGAAAACACTGGATGATCTGTCAAAGTTTGACTGAGACACTTCAATAGTTTCCCTGTTTATATTCAGAGGCATATTAATGAGTCCATGCACCTAGGAGGGGGCTTTTATAGAGTTGAAGAGACTGAATAGCTCTGATCTTGTAATCAAGGCGATGTTGACTTACCGGTTGGCCAGGTGGGCCAGGTGGCCCCCTTGGCCCAACAAGACCCCGAGAACCCTGGAGACAAAACACAGCAAATAGTCAGCAGCTAACCTGCATGCATGATGAGCTGTGGTGAGCGTGGAATACTAAATCATACATCAGAAGTAAAGAGACAGAGAGAGAGTGAAACACAGACATGGACAGATAATATATTTTAACGTGTGTGTCCGTAGGTGTGTGTGTGTGTGTATATGCATCTGGTTTTGTATGTGTTAGCCTGTACTAGGTTGTGCTTGTGTGCTCTGTTTTTGTCAGCCTCCCTCTTTGTAGGCTGGCCAAGCCACCTGTTCCAAAGCCACATCTGTGATCTCCTGGGAAGTGATTGATATGGAAATATAATCATTCAGGCCAGGATTTTATCTCTTCCCTCTCTGAATCTCCCTCTTTCCTCTTCCCTGTCTCCATGTCTTTTATCTCATTCACCACCAACCAAATTTCTGTCTTGAGTTCGTCTCTTGCTCTCTCACTTTCCCCATCACTGCATCCTCATCAGAACAACCAACACGCCTCCTTTCCTGTGTCTTTGTAGTTTAACACAGCTTCCCTAACGTGTCTTATGGCACTCTGTTTCTCCCTGCGCTGGGTGATCCATTTGGTGGGACAGAGCCCTGCTGAGCCCCAACCTCACCAACTGGGAGAAAGATGGAGTGTGAGTCATCACCAATCAGCAAGTGTGCGCTAAAAAGAACACACAGAAAAAAATGACAGGTTCTTCAGCGATGCTCTTAAGATCTTTGTGGTCTCTCACTGATCCAAAGTTACTTTGTGACAGAATGTGATTATACTCGCAAGCTCTGCCACTATTTTGTTTTCAAAGCCCTATGCCTTTTACTGGTTCTGGCCTTTTCTCTGCTAATGCATGGCTGAACACCCTGGCAGTGCTGCATTAGTAAGGTTTGGGTGTACTGTTTTTCATAATTGTTGCATATCGTAAAATGTTATTTCTATTGTAGACCATTTCTATAAGTTCTGCTTTAAGATTTTGCCTAAAACTTCCGCTAAGGCTAAATCCTGTGATCCCCTACAAGCCCCTCAGGGTTTACTGTGGAAATCACTTGTTCCTGTGAGTCTGTTCTACAAAAATTGTGCATTTCTGAGAAGCCAAAGCAAAGACGTGAAAATGCAGCTTCTGCATTAAGTAATTTTAATGTAAAAACAGAATAACCATGGCATGTTTAAATGTAGAGGTGTGCTGTGATGTGAGAGAACATTATACTCTTCCAGATGCAGTTACTCACAGGTTCACCTGGCTGCCCTCTTGGCCCCACAGGTCCATCAGATCCCTAGAATGACAAAGAAGGAAACAGATACAGCACATAAATCTCATGCACCTCTCTGAGTCAACCCCAAGTGTGGATGAATTTATATCCCACAGACATAATCTGTGAAAATGGCTCATTAAAGAAATTCACTGCCTGACAGATAAGGCTCAAATATCTTTGAACAAGGACTAATAGACCGCTCTCTCAAACTTCACCCGCCTTCCTGCATGGATAGATACGATCTTGACAGAGCTTCTATCTTTCATATTTTCAATTCAATGTCAGGGATGCACTGCCTAGTTTTCATTTCTTTTGCAAACCTTGATACTGAATGAACTCAGGCCAGCATAGCTGAATTAAAAATTCAGGAGTTTATGACTTCATTTCAGTGAAGCCTGCTTTGATCTGCGGTACTTTACCATCTAAATGGTTTGTAGAATTGATTTGTTGATCTGGAAAGGATTTCCCTTTTAACCTTGCTTGATGGAAAAATGAAACAAAACAAAGAACTGCTGTAGGGTGTGTTTTCCAGGCATTCTTTGTTACAACTCAATTTTAGAAGGTACCGTGCACTCACCTTTTCTCCTGACTCTCCAACAGGCCCATGAGGACCAGGCTTTCCTCTGTCCCCCTACAAGATAAAAGCATTAGCTGCACGCCTCAAGTTATTTAGGACTGTTCTGTTTATAGCAGAGCAGTTTTTAATGCACACCGTCATCACAGGAATCACAATAATCATCATGATCATAATATGCAAATAAACATCTGCTGTATGTGTGTAACGTACTCATGCATGCCACTTTAGTGTGTTAGTGTCTGAAGGACTAAATAAATACAATGACAATGTCAGGTTACGGAATCAAACTTACTCTGTGTCCCTTGTCTCCTGGGAGACCTGGCAGGCCGTCAAAGCCCCTGTCACCCTGAGAAGTAATAGAGAGGCATTAAACCCTGAAACACACACACATATGATAATGTGTAAACATTAGCAGAATTGTAGTGAAGGTCTCCCCTGGCAGAGAGCCTCCCATCTGCTCTGAGTGTGTGTCAGCGAGAGGAAGCTTTCAGATTAGCTGTAGGTCTGCTAAAATACTGCTTTGACTGATAAAGACTCTGCTGTTCTGTCAGACCGGCATCAGGGGAGCCTGATTTATTTACTAAGTTCTTCCTGCAGCTGTTAGGTATTGAGTTGCCTCATTGTCAATACATATAATAAGCTGAGGGCTGCTTGATACCTAAAGGCTTACACTTGCAAGTGGAGATAGTTTGTTATCGTGCAAAACCTTGCTGCCTAGACATGGGTGATATTGCTGAGTTCACGGAAAAGAGAAACTGGATTCAAAGAAACTCAACACCAGCGTTAGTTATATATCTATACACATGCAGTAAATAGTGTGTCGGTGTACAAAATCAGTGCGTTCTCGGTGCAGCTCATTTAGATGAGATTATTACTACTGCATTGCAGTGATGGTTCTAAAAAAGCTTACCTTAGTGCCTGTTTCACCTGGCGCTCCACGACCCCCGTCCACTCCTGCACGCCCCTACGAGATGCACAATCCAGTTAAAACAGGATGTTGCTTTACATGTGCAGCACATACAGTACACAATGCATGCAGATACAGAGGTTTTGTGGGCATGTGCAATACTCAAGGTATCTCACCCTTTTTCCTGCCTTTCCATTAATTCCAGGAGGGCCTGGCAACCCACGTGGTCCCTGTGTGAGGGAGCAGTAGAGGGGGACAAATGGGAGGAGGTGTAAAAGGGAAAGCACAAGGACAAGAGGAAATCAATAGTTTAACAAAGAAAAAGAGTGGTATAAAGGAAGTTAGTAGTGAGCTGGAAATAATGTCCAGACTTACAGTATGGCCACTGACTCCGCTGTCTCCTTTGAGCCCAGGGGGACCTGGAACACCCTGCAAAAAGAAAAACAAAAGGTCATTAAAGCACGACATGGTGCATGGGGGTGGGGGTGCTGGTGGACTTTCCACTCTTCAGTAAATTTTGGCACCAAAGAAGAAAAAAACAAATGAACTGGGAGCAAATCTGCAATCCTACAGTATTTTTTATAGATAAATGAGGGCAGGTTCCACAGGAGAGTTTAATGTACTGAGCATGCATAATGATGTGGGGTTAGAGTAGGGAGGGAGGAGAGCTTATGCCTGGTCAGCCAGAATGTGAAGCTGAGGTTAAAGGTTGCAGGAGCCCTTGAGGTATGATGCAAATTTGGTCAAAGACAGAGGCCTTACCAGTGGGCCTGGTCGTCCTGTGAGACCCATTGAACCTGGAGGTCCTTTCATTGACAGCTGGAAGAAAAGCACAACTGGATGTTTTATTTATGCTGCACATGGTTTGTTTTGGTGTTATAATATGCAATGAAATGGGAATTGAAGAGCATATAATGGGCATGTCGCATCTCACTATATCATAATATGGCAAATAAGTGTAAGCTGCTGTTACATGTACCTGAGCCTGTTGCAGGATAGCTTGTGCCTGTGCCTCCTGGGGAGACACCACTGGTCCCTTCCGGGAGTCACCTCCATACTGGAACTGGGGTCAATGAAAAGGATGAGTCAGTCCCCATTGCAAGATTTCCCAAATGTAAAGAAGTTCAATCACACAGCCCCCCCTTGTGGTTATGCCACTACACCGCACTGGGAAAAGGCAAGCTGTGTGTGCGTGTGTGTGTTTCATGTCTTACTGGTAGCATCAACAATGTTCCTGGAGGACCTGGAATCCCATCAACCCCGGCAAGACCAGGACGTCCTGGGGGACCCTGAGAAGAACAGACAGGTAAAGAGATAATGTATGTGTCAGTGTGTAAGTATGTATGAGAGAGAGAGCGACAGAGAGAGAGGGGTGGGGTGGGGGAGTCTAAATGGAGAGAAAAACATCCCCATAATCTAATCACTGTAGAAACAACCTTTACTCTATTTACCCAGGGTGTGTCACATACACACACACACAACAACTGTATCTTGTTTTTACACACTGTGAATGACCATTTTAACATAATTGAATGTAGTTCTGAGTCATAAAGATAGTGTGAGTCAGATTACTAGGTTATCTAAGAATTGAAATTGGTACTTCTATGCAACAAATTACCATCTTCCCACCCTTTTCACCACCTGAACTGTTTAAACAGCTCTGTACAGTGGTAAGAAAAAGGTAATTAACAAATGAAGACTAGTTGGTCAGGGGTTTATCCTACAGCCTGACGGTGACCTGAAAAGTTGCCCAGTTTCTAGATGGTGAACTAAAAGCAAATAAGTCCAACACATTTGTGGAAATTCAGTATTTTATTTCCACTGTAAAAAGTATTTTTGGCTTTTGAATGAGTCAAAAAAATGGATCACATTTAGTATTTATTTATTACTTGATCGTTTTTTGTCATATGCTTTCATTTTAGTCTACAACGAGAAATTTAAATAAATATGTAAGTGTACTGAATTTGTTCACCCAGTGCTCAATGTTGTGTCTCTTTTGATTTCATCTCTGGAAATAAAACAGGTTTGTTGGTTTGTTTTGTGGGCTGAAACTAAACTATAAGTAGTTACTAGAAGCGTGTAAATTTTGCAAGCCATGGGGATCTGCATGGTAATAAACTGCCATCATCATCTCTGCAAAGTAAAATGATAAAGACCATCAAGCTAGTGGGAAATGACAGAGCATCTGTCAGTGCGTGCACGTGCGTGCGTGCAGTGTGTGGGAGCATGTTCCATTGTGATGAGTCACTTATCCGTGCAAATCAGTCACACAAAATAAGAAAATCAGGTCAAACATGTGTGAGTCAACATCGGTCCCTAAAGGTCCAGCAGGTTCAGTTCCATTGAACCAGGACATTGTAATCCCATGGACTCGATTCAAACTAACTCACATCTCAAGGGGTCAAAGTGAGGTTAAACTACCCCAATGGACATTCAGCCATTCAGTCCACAGCCGAAGACACACTCACCAATTCACCAGGATCTCCCCTGGGTCCTGGAGGGCCTGTCGGTCCAGCTGGGCCAGTGAGCCCCTGTGAAAGATGCATTTACAGTACTCAAACACTGAACAGTCTCACCAAACTGTTAGCCTTCAATTCAATGATTGTCTAATGTGTCATACTCTACCCCTGCTAAGGCTTGACACAATTTCTTTATCTATTTTGGGGTCAGAATTGTTATTCTTTACAACAGTGTCATTTCAAGTTATTTAAAATAATATAAACCCACCACACAACAAAATCATCAAATCTCATTTATCCTTGCAACAAATGTAGTGCATGTGTCTCTCTTTTGGACATAAAACCCTGTTTCCTATCATAAGAACACCACAGTTGCATCCTGATGGCTACAATCCAAAATTCTTGATATGTCTGGATGGGCACATTATGCCGCATCCTGTATCACTACAGAGACAAGGACCATAATTTCCATTTTCTCCTGTTTTCAGGCAGAGAACAGGCTTACCTCTGGCCCTGGTAGACCTGGGGGTCCCGCAGCTAATGAACCCTGGAAAGATGCACAAGCAGAATGGAACGTACATCAGGTGCGTATCAACCTATTCTCATGCTCATAACTAAGGCTAATAGATTATTCATGAAATGCCTCCAGGAGCTCACCGGTTCAATAATAGCTGGCTCTCCCTTCTGGCCTTTCTCTCCACTGAGGCTGCCCTGGGGTGGGGAAACGGATAAATAGATGAGGATTGTTAGAAAGTCCATTGACAAAGGCAGTTGAAGACATGACCACTTAGTCGATGAGTTCCTTATGAGAGTTACCTGTCCATCCCATGTCTCCGCTCTGTCTCGCTCTGCAAAGTCAAAGCCATCAGTGTATGCTTCATACTCCTCATACTCTGTGTCATTCTTGTAATCTTCATATTGGACAAGCTATTAAAGGATGAAGAACTCCATTAGCGGCAGGTACTAAATGCTTGGGTGAGGACACTTCTTGTATTTGCATTTAACCTACCTCATGTTCAGTCACATTTGGGCCCACGGTTACCGTGGAAACTGAGAGATCCTCATAGAGGTCTTTGTAAAGGTCATCTTCATACTCCTCCACCACTGGCTTCTTCACGAGCTTGTCCTCCTGGAAGCCACACACACACACACACGGGTTTGAATGTGTCATAGCAGAGATGGACCAGGGCAGACCGAGCAGTTCTCATTAGCGGATGATGTCTTGATGATGTCAAGTGAGGGTATATTTTGCATGTTATGGATGTTAGAGAAACAGGTGGATTTCATGGCATGTGTTGGGTTACACAGAACTCAGGTTGACAGGTGTGCAGTTAATTACAGCGCTGGAGTGTAATTAGCTGATGGACTACATCGGATTCATGTCGCAGCGTGGCAGAGACTGCAACAGCTACAGAAACAGCATGAGCATGAAAAATTAGTTTACTTGGGAAATTAGCAAATATAAAGTGGAGAAGACATACAGAAACATCCCTCTCTGTTGCTGCTGAGTTTAAGATTGACTGAATTTTAAATTTAAAATGTCCAGTTGTGTACAGTTTATATAGTTGCAGTTTGTATGGTGTCTGAGCACAATATTCACCTGCAAGTCAGTATACATTAAACCATATGTTGTATGTACCATGCATATGTACCATGCACCTGCTTTTTGGATAAGTAGTGTGCATGTGCTAGTGCATGTTGTGGGGAAAAAAAAAAACACACATACACACTGTGAGAAGGCTGAGTGAGATAACAAAATTTCTTATTTAAGATGCATTTTCCAAGTTTTCTGCTAGGGGATGAAGAGGAGGTGATGATTAGGATGGTGCTGGTTAGTGGTGGTGGCGGTGGAAAGCAACCGGAGAGGGAAGAGGTGCTCACTATTGTTAGGAGGTATTAGGGGAGTGATCGGTTAGAACTGCAAATAGTGGGAGAAGTGAGGTTGGATGGCATCTACAGGCAAACTTGTCTACCTCCTCAGTAACCACTGATTCGGGCACTGCGCTGGGAACCACAGCAGATGCCTCAGTCGTGGAGTCAGGTTCGTGAGTGGGCATCTCCACAAGGGTCTTGTCGAAGACTTCAGCAGGAACGGCTGCTGGTGCTCCAGTGCTCTTAATTTCTGGCAGCTCTGTGGTCAGAAAGGGTTCCTGGGACAGATACTCAGGCAGTTTTGTGGACACTCGGAGGAAGCCATCCTCAAGACCCTCCTCTTCATGCTTCTTCTTCCTGGATCCTTTCTTGCCCTTGCCTTTTCGTTTGCCTTTTGAGCCCTTGTCTCTCTTCTTTTTGTTCTTTTTGCCTTTCCTGTCTTTTTTGGGGGCCTCCTTTGGTTCATCAGGCTGGTCACTTTGCATCAAGGCATCAGAGCCAAGTCGGGCATTCTTTTATGAAAAAGGAGGAACCGAGATGAGGGCACAGGTGGAGGATGGAGAAAAAAACAAGCACTGCTGTGAATGAAAATACATTAAAGGAAATAGCCTGCAAAAAGAAAGCAAAGCAATGCACATAGGTCCATGTGACACCTACTCAGACACCTACTGGGATTCCCACTGGTAAAAAACCTAAAGCAAATATGAAATGAGAAGGAACAAACACATGTAAAGTTGCTTCCTCTTAGTTACCAAATTAAGACATTTGGTTGTGTGGTTTGTGCTAAGTCTTGCAAATTCTTGCTCCGGCCACTGAGTAAATATGGGCCATGTCATCCTTCAAAGTGATGTCCATTACATGTCAATGATATGAATGGCCTCTGCCTGTAAACGACGCTTAAGGCCCTGTCTGTGAAAAACACCAATGACATGATTTAGATGCACTTGTAAACAAGGTCTGTGAGTAAGGGAGGACGATGAGAATTAGGTCAGTGGGGTGACAGATGTTGACATGTTCTGGATTCACAGCCCGTTGCTCAGCTGTAGCGCTACCAAAGCCAGCTGGATGACTATTGGAATGGCCTCACTCTACCATTAATGGGCCCCGCCTGGAGCATTGTCATTGCTGCAAAGCAAACCTACAGAAGTGTGCACACATTGTAGTCTATGGCTGTGACATACGGTTACAAAAATAGCCACACAGAGCAGACAAATCAGTGTTAAAGCTATGTATTCCTAGAAGCATGCCCCCACCCCACCACATATCCCACCCTCCTACATCTCCTCTCTTTGCTTCTTTCCTCCTTATCTTTATCTTTCACACACCACCAAAGAAATATTCAGTAATTCATATCCATGATTGATTCTTTTTTATATACATTACCTGAAGAGAGGAAGAGCTATTATATTCTGTTTGAGTTATAGGCTCTTGACTGTGTGTGTGTCTGTGTGTGTGTGTGTGCGCTCCTTGCCAAAGGAACACCTGAACTTAAAATGCTGCACTGCTGGCTGTGTTTGAAAGAAGGCACTCATACTTGCAAAACAGTTAGTACTTTGCGTCATGTTCAGACCTTTTCTTGGCTGGAGCTGATGCCTGCTTGTAAATTATATGATCGAGAGTCTCCAGGACAAACAGCTCCATTGATAGGCGCTTATGTGGCTTTTACTGGTTGGCTGGGATGCAAGGGCTTCTTCAAGCCCACTTAGCAGTCAAAGGGGCCTGACATTAGTGTAAAAATAGAAATACATCTTATCACCTAAACCTCAAATTCTCTTCTACAGAAATATAGAACACAAAATGAAGCTTTAAATAAAAATTAATGTAGATATCCAGGGCTTTGTTTCAAATAGGAATACAAGCAGTTAACTGAGGGGACATTAAGGCTATGCTTCACATTAACTGTCCAGGGACAGCAGGAAGATTTGTGTGGGTTTTTCCAGCAGGCATTGTCTCCTGTTGGCAGCACTGTACTAACCTCCTGCAGGTCCAGGATGTGGCTGCTGTAAGGCAAAGCAGAATCACAGTCTGGTATGTAGTTTACGCAGTAGTTGGCAGCAGCCTGGGTGTCCTCCAGGATCAGTAGTTGCTGAATATCTCCCTGAAATAAACCAGGAAGCAGACAAAAAGGCAAACAAGTGTCATGTTATGAAGTCAGATGTACAGGAGGAGCAGAATAACCCCATTGGAGCAGTGACAGAAACATTCAGCAGCTGCTACAGCACAGCGAAGAGAGATTGTGCCAGGACAAAAAAGCGGAACAATGCACTACAACACCACAGACACTGAGAGAATGACAAAACTGGCTGCATACCGAGATGTAAAGCAAAGTGTACCACAGTGGCATTAAAAAAAAAACTGTTTCAATTGCTACTGACTACTGCTTCTCTGTGTTCCATAATTCCAGGAGGGGTCTGGCTGCGTACACAAAACAGTCAAATAGCTCTCTCGCCCCCCTGTCAGGACCTTTCACTTCCCATCCTGCCCCGGAGGCGTAGCCAGTGTGTTTATACAAACATGCACAGAGACGGCACCGCTGGACCCTTTAGCGCTGAGCCCAGAGCCTCTGTTGGCTTTATGGCCTCAACATCATTCTAGTCTCCTGGTCACACTGTACGATAACATAATGCTTTGTAGTGCTGAAATAACAGTTAGATGGATTTTCACAAAATGTATTCCGGCACAAATGTTACAAAGAGTACAACTCAGAGCTTTAAAAATGTTTTTTCTATTACATATTACAGAGAAAAAAATTATGTGGCCCCATTAACTTTTTGTCACTTGACATTAATTTGACATTTTATGGGTTCAATGGTGAATAAAAAATACATCCAAAAGATGAACTGATAGTGAACTGTGAGCAGCAGTGTTAATTCTCTGAAAGACACAAGACTGAGAATAATTCAATATAAATGCAGGCAGCCCCGTGGCACTGTGTTTGACAGGGTTTAGATTACATTAGCGATACGAATCTATGTAAGTGACAGGCCACTGCAAACATATTACTGGGTGAAATGTTATCCAGGGACAGCTGGGCAGCCATTTGTGATGAATTAAATCAGATTAACTGCTCGATGTTGTGGTAATTATAGTCTCATTGTAATCTCTTTAATTAGGCTTTAGCGGCCAGAGGTAAAATAAATCAAAACATATCGCTTCTCCGTTTCCCGCCACCAGATATACATCTTCTAATTCTGCTAAATTCATGCCTTATCAGCACTGCATGTCTACGCAAAGCCCGGATCACCATACGCAAAACTGTAACCCTCGGAATGACTGTTGCAACACTCACTTACGCTTTAATGCATCAAACATTAAAGGGGTTGTTATCCACTTATCCTTTTTTTTTCTTCTTGCTCTGGCAAAAAGCCAGTGTCAAGCAAGGGAAATTATTGCACTCTAAGGTGAGGGAGAGAAAGTGAGAGAGAAAGGCAACAGGGAGTTAATCCAATCTAATCCAATCTCAATTTGAGATCAAAGGCAACACTTCCACAGAGAAGTTTTCCTGTTTTTCTTGCCTCGCAGGGGCTCTTCACTGAGTAAAGTGTTGCCCAAAATCATGTGTGCGCTGCCATTCCCCATTTAGGATGAGGGCAAGGACATTTGAAGAGGACATGAGGATGTGCTGCAAAGGAAAACACCTCAGCTGAATCCACAAGTCTCTGATGACTCACAAACATCCTGCACGAGGTCACACATGGCTCTGCTGGCAAAAGGTTCACTGGTGTTTCTCTATGCTTTTCCCCCCTGCTGTCCGTGTTTTGTGCAAGCTAGCCAGCACACCAGCTTCTCTACCAAAGCCCAGACCTGATACAAGGCACCTTCCACTCATTTGCACAGCCTTAATCAGATCTCGCTCTTGATGAAATTTCTTGTGTGACTCACCTAACCCACGTGGGCGAAGGAGCAACCGGATGCTCATCACAAACAAGTAATGGAGCAGCTTGATGTTGCTCCTCATTTGCTTAAAGTGCACCAGATGCTCAGAACTAACCAAAAACACATGAGCAACATCAGACCTAAGTCATTACCAGGGCAAAATATGACTGAAACAGACCTTGACAGATTTGATGTGCGTCCCTGATTTGTCTGGTAAATCGGTGGGGTTGCTGAACATTAAAATAAAGCTGCTCTTTAATGATATGCTTGACAAGATGTGGTTTCAACAAGCTTGTAACAGCAGGCCAAAAACATTTATTATTTCCAGTGCTAATCGAGGCAGAGGGGATCTGAGTTTCCTCACAAATAAACGCTGGGCTGGATCTTATCTAAGCAGTCAGCGTGTTTGAGTCACAGACGCAGGGCACACAGCAGCCAAGTAGGAGCACAACCAGACTTGTGGACAGTTTGATGTTTGCTTTGCAGCAAATGCAAGCAGAGTGTTGAGTTTGAACGCCAAGCTCCTTTAGTCATTTGTAGGCAATCTGGAAGCAATAGAGACATTAGTGGTTGACCACGGTCCCCATGCTCCCACACTGAGCTCCCACGCTGGGAGAACTGGGCCGGAACACTGGCCTCCTCCCCCAGAACCAGGGCCTGGGAACAGAGGCCCAGAGGTCAGCTTGTTTAATTCTCTCCTCCCCTGGTACCGGCCTCAACCGAGGTGTGCAACACTGATGCTCAGGCTTGTGGCAGTGACTATATACACGCCCATGATGACGCTCATATTTCACCATCACATGTTTCGATCAAAACAACACAGATGAAAAATAGTGTTACTCATTTGAGGGGTTTTTTCACGTTTCAACAAAAACAATAGTATCAAGGCTCAGTTCCAACACATTAACACAATGACCACAAAAAGCACACACACTCGGCTAGAGGACGGATCTGTCCGATGGATATTAGTCATCGCAGAAGATACTGTATCATCACGGTAACTCTTCACATAGGATGATGTATAAGGACGTGGGAGTGTTTTTGGAGCATGGCCAAAGATTAAATGGTCTCTGTTGCTTCGGAAAAGGGGAATTTATAGAGCCCGCAAGGAGACACGTTTCCTGACTGAAGTGGAATATAAAGTCATTTGAAATCTTGAGAGCCTGTCAGTGTCTGAAAGGGGAGCAGAGAGCAAGATGGGAAAGGCAGCTGAGGTGAAGTTAGGGCATGGGGAGAATGAGTGTGCGGACAAGGGCAGTGGAAGG
>OMNW01008662.1:0-16915 GCA_900303245.1 Selene dorsalis
CTGGGGAGTATCTAAGTTGAGAATGAAACAATCCAAACGAAAAATGTCTCTTTAACTCTGCCTGTAATTACATTTAATGCCTACACTTCTTCTTGAGCAAACACAGTTGATATTCAAGGAATCTGCTGATTATTCAATCAGGCTTTGATTCGGTAAATTGGGAAGTATTAATTATGACCTATGGGGAGTGTGGGGTGTGTGTGTATGTGTCTGTGTGTGTGTGTGTGTGTGTGTGGGGGTGGCTGAAAGAAAAATGTTAGAGAAGAGGCAGCTCAGCATTAAAATAAGACTCACAGTGGTACGTCTCATTAAAAGAAACCCCACTATTGGGGCACTTGATTAATTCATTTATCCCCAACAGGAGGTAGCCATAATGAGGTCTATTATAGACACCAATGTCATTTCTTTATTTACGTCATGACCTAATGTTTAAATATTCAACATGTGAACAAAAGTGGAAATGAAAGGAGTTTAAACTAAAATGAAGAGAACCCCAGGTTAAAATGTGGTGAGGCTGGAGCTTAGTGTGAAATTGAAGGGGGCCTAAGTGAGTGAAATAAGCTCAAAAGACTGGAAATCATCAGATAAATTAAGTGGGAGCAACAACTCTCCACTGAAACAGCTCCTCTAAGAAGATTTACAGTATGTCATCATGATGACAGCTATCATGTCGAGGCTGAGCAGTTATCAATAGTTAACAATAAAATATTGCCTTATTATTTGAGTTTGATGAAAAACTGGGGCAAATAATTTGTGACTTGGGTTAGTATGTATGTAATAATTATGATGGATTACTCTATATTTACTTCTGAGATATTCCACAATGCTGTATATGAAGGACCATAATAGTCCTACCTAGCATGATTGTTATTCATTACATATTCATTTCATACATTGCCAGTGCTTTGTAGCATCTACATGTGAACGTTACTTACTCAACTGCTCTCTTGTACACTTCGATGGCTTTGTCAGTTTCTCCAGCAACCAGATGAACTTTCCCGAGCATCATAAACGTTTTGTCGTGTTTATTTATCAGGAGTGCCACGTTTAGATGCTCTTCAGCCTGACACAGACATAACATCGCAATGATCAAATCACTGTTTAACGAGAACAATTTGTAGCGCGCAGTGTTGGTAAAATCCACATACTCACATTTTTGAAGTCTTTGATGAAGAAACAGCACACACCCAAATTATGACTGATCTCCTGGGGGAAGAAAATGCCAAATTTTACATGGAGTGCTGCTGCATGCTTAACTGAACAAGGCTGAGCTAAATTTAATTTCCAAAACTAAAAGTTATTTAAGACAACAGCTCTGTGGAATACAAATTCTACAGTATTAATGTCAGAAGTATTAGAAGCGACAGTTCAAATTTCCAAAACATGTGGGTGTGGGTGATTAATGGCCCTTGCCTGGCCTGTTTAATGCAATTTTATAGGCTTTACAATAACACAGTCCTGGAACGGTTTGGAAGTGCAACCAAGTTGTTCTTGATAAATTGTTGCCTGAGTGAGACGAATTGGCTCAGTCAAAGTTTTTTTGTCTTAAATGTGGTGAAAATTTGTTGAGAACTTTGTGTTTGGAGAGAAAGATGCCAGGCCCATTGAGCACTTTCCCTTACAAAATTTAAGACAAAGCAGACACCCAGCACAAGTGTTTCTTTTCTTTTACCCAGTCTTTGTCATTGAGCCTTGCAGCTTCATGGTAGAATTCAATGGCTGCTTTGTGCTTTCCCAAGAGAAATCTGCAAAATGAATAAACAACAATAATCCACATAAGATATTAACCCATCTTAATCACTGCATGCTGAATAGCTATTAATAAAATCCCACAACTGTGGCATAGTCACTGGGGGTGGATTAATTTTTCCCTACCATTAAAAAAAAGTTTGTGCTGTAACTGGCTTGCAGTTTGTCTGTTATCAGTGCGTATTTCTATTTTAAGTCGAATGGAGATGGGTTGATGCATCCAAGGACTTGAGGGCGGTAGACTCACAGGGATCTGGCCACTTGCTTGAGATTGTCAGCACTGCTGGGATTAAGGATGGCACAGCTCTGAAACAGCTCCAGGGACTGCTGGATCTTGCCCTCAAGACGCAAGATTAGTGCTGCAGGAGGAAATTAAAAAACAAAAAGAGAGGATCTTAATCTAAATGGGGAAGTAAGAAAAAAACACATTAAAAAATCAAGGGCACAGCATGGGGTCCAAAGAGCAGATTTGGGGGAACTAAATGATGTATTGAGGAGCTTGGGCGTCGACTACCACACAGGCTTCATTTGATATAGCTGTTCATTAACATCATACATGTTTGACGTGTTAGATACAAGGGCTACTACGAAAAAAACGGCTCACCTTGAACATATATGGCATATTCACACATTCCGTTAGTTTCCTGCAGCTGCTCTTTGATGATCGCCTTCACGGACACAGAAAAGAGACACAACTTCTACAAGTGAGATGGATGCTATTCTACATGTATGAATAGGGGCATTGCTAGAACATGACATGCTTGAACAAGAAATACTTCCGGATATGCTGAAAACCAGGTCCAGTGTGATTCAATTTCAACTTGCAATTACAACTTATATAAGCAAGAGTATTATAGCCTGTTCTTTACACCTACATCTTAGAGATGTATTTCCCAAGTTTTCATGTGGGAATACACAAATCATCTTAGTGAATGCAGCCGTAATGAAGTACAGAGTTAGATGGAACCTTGTACACGCTGGGCAATCATTATCCTCATTATGTTTAAAAGGTCAACCAGACCAGCAGCGAGCACAGACGTAAGTCAACGACAGACTAAACCATAGGGGGAATGGAAGGATGAAGCTGCTTTACCTTACAGGTATCATAGTCTTTGCGGATATAGTGCTGGTGGATTAGCCAGTTTCTCCTCTCCACAATGGGAAGCTCTGGAGCTGGGTGGAAGGACAGAATAAAATGAAAAGACTGTAATTTCAGATGCCTAGGAAACTTTTAAACTCATTACCCTTAACTGCTCAGATGACGTCCTATTCAGCTGGTAAGTGAATGATTAATCCTCAAAGTGTCCTCCTTTTGCAATCATTAGTAAGTCTCTGATCTGACAGCTAACATTGATGTAACACTTCAACATAAATCCACAGGCTAAATTTAAGTCAATTCACCAGACACATTGTAAATCTCAGCTCGTTAGTACGTTTTGGCTCACAAGCAGACAGCTCAGACTATTAAGAGTTATGTCTATTTGGACCATTTTTAATTTATAAAGTCTTTTTTTTTATTTGACAGTTGAATAAATAATCCTGAAAGAACCCTCCCACTCCAGTCACTAGCAAGTCTTTGATCTGACAGTTAACATAGATGTTAACACTTCAACCAAAAACCCTAGGCTAAACTGTAATCAATTCACCAGCCACACTGTAAATGTCACCTTGTAAGCAAGTTTTTTGTTACTAACACAGCTTCTTTTTTTCCCTCTCCGTCTCTCTTTTAATGTCTCGGCAGGCTGAGATATTCTTCCCGTTGCCAGGGCAACAATGTCTCTCGCAAGCCAGGTGCTTGTGACAGAACAGAGAGGGTGTAGAGACAGAGTGAAAGAGGGAGGCTGTAGAAACGAGCGGCACAATGCAAAGCTAGCTTTAGAAAGGGTTAGGTAACCTCAAGAAGCGAACAACAATGCTCCAAGTCTTCTTCCTGGTGGAGTACAACATTTCATTTTACAAGGAAGCAAACGTAATTCCAATTCGAGTGAGTTTGATTCTGGTAATCCTGTTATCTTCCACCTTCTACCTTCCTCTGAGGCCAAAAATAGGATTCAATGCGCTGTGAAGCACTGGGCTTTGAGTCTGCCACTGACATCAGGGAATATCATTAATGATCCGCCTATGTAAAAAATACAGTGTGAATTACACTAAAGCTCCCTTCTGTTTTTATCTGTCAGCGCTTCAAGCTGTGCTCTGTTGATGCGCTGCTAGAACTGGAGCCTCTCCCAACTACTTCACAGAAATCCTCTCCATCGTTGAGTGTGAGACTACATGGCCTCTGCACGTTTGCCTCGTCAAGATTCGGAACGGCCCTATTTGTAGCAACCTAATCCGCTTTCTTCCTGCTGAGACAGCAATAATATTCTTGTCTCTGGGTTTCAGCTGTGGCCCTGTGGTGCTCCTGTGTCCACATACACAATGCAGGGCAGATTTGGAGAAGAGAGATGGAATACATGTGTGACATGTATTCCTGCAACTACCGTCTGAAAGAAGGGTAGAAAAGGAGAAAAGAAGAAGAGCGCAGCATGAGGTCTCCTAAATATAGTCCTGTAAAAAACTTCATCCCAAACATGGAGGAATTTTCTCATTGTTGTATTTGATCTGGCTAATGCTAAGACAGATTTGCCTTCCATGTGCTTCAACCATCTGTTAAAAGGGGATAAGAGCAGAGAAGAGGCATGCTGAGATCAAAAGACACATGGTGAGAATGTAATGAAAAATATGATGAAAATTATTTCGCAAATTTTACCGCAAGAAACTTCAAACACTCTTGGTCTTGTCAAGCTATCTATTCTCACATTCAACTGCCAACACGTATTCTTCCCAGGAATTTGACCGAAATGAGTGTTCATATCTTGAAAGACAGAATAAGGCAGATCACTATACTCGTGTCAAGAAATTGACTCTTGAGTCTATGAAAATGAAACATACTGTCCTGAAAAAAGGTGACTGATGTTTTGTTTTTTTCCTTCTTTTATTTTTTGCTGGTTAAAGAATTTCTGATTCTTAGCACTTTCTGGTGGGCATGCTCAAATTTCTGCAATATCTCCACTGTGTGAACAGCATTGCACAAAACATAATAATAATAATAATGTAATGTATTAATTGTGCATAACATAAGTCATTTTGTGTGAAATACATAACTCTAATTATATGTGATGATGTATGAACACTGTAGCTTTCCAAAGATAAAAGTGTAATTTCTGACGTATTATTTGATTATTTCAAATTGTTGAGTGATAAGATGGTTCAACTCTTGCTTGTGACTTTGCAATAAATTTCATGATCCATTCATTCTATACATAATCAATCATCAATTATTTCATCATTTAAAAGGTTTAATGATTAGTGTATGTATCTGTGTATCACTAATTGTTTTTATAAACATCAAATGTCTTAGACACGATGAGGACACAATTCCCTTAATAAGCTATGAAGTTAGTACACCTGACTGCCATTATATTTCACATAAGTGACTTTTCCAAATTATCTCCATAAATGCCATACTTTTAATGTCACTATGTCTATTCTCATTCTCATGTTTAGTTTTATTTTCATACCATTTACTTTCAATGCAGAATTTTACTGAATGATTATTCCAAATATTGTACTGAAACTACACTATGGAAAGGGCTTCCATGCCATTTGAGGGATCCCTGCATACAAATACAATATGACAAAGTAGCATGTACTGTGAATTGCTCATATAGGATTGACAATAATTACAAAACAATGTAAAACACATCAAAAAAGTACTACAAACAAAAAAATATTAACTGGCAAGTGGAACAGTGGGCCATAATTATGAGTACAAAATACCCTCAATTGTCGACAAACATTTTTCACACAGAAATGTCTGCAACATGGCTGAGTAGCATTCTGGATGCACAGCTTATCCCTTCCAGGGACAGTGAAGAGAAGAGTAAGGGTGACCTCTGCAGGACACTGTGTTGCAAACTCACTCTCATCACTTGACAGAAATGATACACAAAATAATGGGCTTCGTAGAAGGAATTGTGTTGCTTGAAAACCATTTTCTTAGAGGGCTTGCAAGTGTCAGTTTTTGTTGTACCTTTTGGGGCCCGGCGTTTCTTGGCTTCAGTAGAAACTGGGAGCTGAAACATAGCAAACATAATCAAGTTAATATTTAACAGCAAACATCCAAAGTGCCTCATGAGCAGGACTGTCTATAAGAGTGACAAAATTTAAGTACAATGGCAGTCTGCATTAAATACCTTGTCTCAAGACTTATTCAGTTCAAAAAAGATCACAGCTCTTCACATAAAGGCTTGTTGTATATGCTGAGGCAGATGCATTATTAGAGGAAACATACCTGCACATTTAATTAATGAGAGGCATACTTTTGGTTAGGGATTAAACATCTCTAAAGGAAATTATACCTAAGAGTGCGAGGTTGCTTTCAAAGACAGGGTGTTTAATCTCTCTGAATGAAGAAGAGCTAAACAATGTTTTTATACATTATTAGTTCTGTGATACAGCTACCTTATGTACAGGTAGATGGATACATGCACAAGTCCAGCGTTCAACGTACACTCAAGTCTTTTCCCCCTATTTGACTGACTAATGCATTGAAATGCAGATGTTTTATCTCCACCGTGTACTAATGTTCTCGACAGCTCTTCAGGTCCTGAAAGGAAGATGTAGCATAGCTGGGATTTGTGGTGAAGCCAGCTCAGCTTCTGTGCAGCTGGTGTCAATAAATACTGTTACCGATCGTATAAAGCAGAGGTTTACGTTGGGAAATAAATGCATGTTTGCACTGTAGTGTTACCTTCGTACCAGTGCTGCTGTCACAGTACTGCAGCTCTCACTGTTATATTTCACGTTTTACTTTGCCCTTGGAGGGATAGGATTACACACAGTGCAAGTTGCTGCTAGCTGTGGCTAATTAACTTAGCTCCGACTTAAGAGTCGGCCAGCCAGGCGGCTAGCTAGCGTTTTAAACAACTACGTTACACGACGGTTGCTTTCAAACCTGCCGTTACAATAACTTCCTCTGGTGTCACACTACAACTCCCCCCAACTCTTTCTTTACCGGTGTATACAACACAAGCAAACAATAACAAGCTTTGGCTCTGCACTCACCACCGTGGTCGCTTCTTGGTCCGCCATCTTGGGATGAGCAACACCAGAAGCTGTTGCCATGGATACATCTGTGGAATGCGGAGGTTTAGCCCGGCCAGGGCCCAGTGATCCTCGAAGCAGGCTAATGTATATTCTTTGGATAATTTTGTCCCAAAAAGCTTCACTTTCCGCAAATTTGTGAACATACCAAGAACCCGAAATACACATTGCTACAGATTCACACCATTTCTACGACTTGAGGCCGGATTCCTCTATTCTTTTCGGCTATATTTGTTTTGGAAAATTAAATATACTGAATTAGCTATTAACAGTTAGTAGCTTGTTTGGTTAACTATAGATTAATAACTGAAAAAACTGAAAATGTTTGATGTGTGTATATAATCAGGTTTGACGATCAGTCTTGATCTCCGTTTCTTTTCTAATTTATTACGAGCTGGGTTTAAAATAACTCACATCAATAAACACTGATGCAATTGTTGACTGTGGTAATAAACAAGACAACACTAACTTATGTTACTAATACCTGCATGCATGCAGGTAACATGTGTAAGTGTCAGTAACACACAAGACTTAGTTATTGTGTGGTGAGGGGACATACTCTCACCAGACAGTAACTAGCACAATGTTTCTGCATGAGGCATCTGCTAGTGCCACTTCTCACTTGAAGTTTGAAAACCTCTTATCTTAAAGCGCGTGCTATGGCAAACAGTCTTCACTTAAGACTTGAAACTGACAATCCATCAAACCTGCACTTGGATGAAGACATCCTTTCAGACAGTCCATTTCCTACTCCATATACTACCTGTCAACTACAGCCGGACGTTTGGCTTGAAAGATGGGTCGGCTTATTCAGCCCAGTTCTAAACTGGTTCAGAACCTACATATAGGATTTGCAGTTTTTATTCAATTCTTGAACCCTTGATGTTCAATCTTTACATGCTTCCACTCTCATATGTCATACACAAACATAATTTAAATTACCATAATTATGCAGATGATTAACAACTTTACATTTTACTAAACCCTTGTGACCCATCTCCCGTACAATCTCTAACTCAGTGAATCGAAGATATTAATCTATGGATGTCAGAACATTTTTTTTTTTTTTTTTACAACCAAAGACAAAAGAGAAATACTCTGGTGCACAGACTCAGAGACAGAAAATTGCAGCACATCTCAATTCTCTGTCTCTTGACAGCAAAACTGAAGCAAGGAATCTGGATGTAATTATCAACAGCAATCTAAATTTCAAAAGTCATAGTAACCACATTACAAGATCAGCATTCTACCTACGTTCTACAGGCTTCCTGTCAAAATCATACTCTGAGAAATTAATTCATGCATTTATAACAAGCAGACTAGATTACTGTAATGGTTTATTCAGTGGACTCCCAAAATCAAGTATTCAGAGGTTACAACTAATTCAAATTGCAGCTGCTCATATTCTCACACCCATTCTCACCCATCACAACATGAACTGATTTCAAAATCCTGGTCCTGGTTTACAAAGCACTACATGTCCTCGCAGCTCAGTACATCACTGACATGCTCATCACTTACACCCCAGCAAGAACACTTCGGTCAATAGGCAGTGGTAACTTGCTCATCCCTCACACCACAACCAGGGAAGGGGAGGCAGCTTTTAGTGAATATGCCCCACAAAAACAGAATGGAACACCCTGCCGGATACAGTTAGACATGCCACCTCAGTAGCCATTCTTAAAAACAGATTAAAAACGGAACTTTTTTCAACAGTGTTCGGTTGAGTTGCGTGTGTGGGTGTGTGCACGCATGTTTCAATGTGTGTGTGCGAAGAAGATGGCTCAATACGTTTGATTGTTTACTTGCACTTTGCAATTGATAACTTATTATAAATGAATTGTAATTACTTGTTGTGAAGCACACAGAGTCTGCCATGTGTATGAAATGCACTTTATAAATAAAGTTTGAATTGAATTGAATATTTTCCTCCAGTATACCCTGCTGTATTAACAATCTGGCTGGTCATGCACCTTAAGTAAAGCTTAACTTGACACCTTTAAAACTGATTGAGGAGTCTGTTGTTTTGTATCTCTGCACAAGCTAAGAGCTTTTAAAAAGATGTGCAGAAACATACAGAAAAAAACTCTTCACAGTTTTAAAACAGAAAAACTCTAACTGCCTCGCAGTGAACATAATGAGAAAACAGTTTATTTAATGTTAAGACAGAGATGCAATTTCTATTAAACACCCCTCCACTAAATGTTTTAAATAAGTCCCCAATATTTACAACATATCTCATTACACATTCTGATCTTCGGGGGAGGGCTCCACCATAAAACAAATTTCTCTATAAAGACAAACAAATCAGACAAAACACTAATAACCAACAGCCTTGGGCTTTAATCCCCACACAGACATTGGTAGGTTACTCATGTGTAAAGGCCCTGAGGTTACACCGGCACAAAGTAATGCTGCAGAATTACCATGTAGATAGAGTCAAAAGAAAGGATTCTCTATAAATAAATATTGTTCTTTCTGCTCATTAGTGTGCTTTCCTTTTTTAGTACATGTATGTAAATTCTATGCTAAATCAGTAACTTTACTTCAATAAACTTTACCTTGTCTGGAGCAAGAGTCTCTCTGACAGAAACGTTAATGGTATTTCTATCAAGTCAACATGAATTAAAACACACCAGTTAAACCATGTCTTCATTGGCCCACAGAAGAGCTTTTCGCCTTACTTCATCTACATCAATATGCTGATCAAAACAGTAGAAAAACCCCATCACCTTCATTAATCATCAGCCTATCCAATACAGTATTATACACATGAAGATTTAAAATTTGGTGAGAAAGAATTACGTGTTCATCAGTAGTGTAACGTAGAACAGGAGAAGCCAGAAAACTATCAGAATTTCATATAATGTAACAATAGACTGTGTACCTTGTATGGCTTTGAATACTACTGCAGCATCCATCTTTAATCTAGTACACCAAAATGTTCCAGTTTTTCTGTGATGACAAATCGCCAATTAATTTTTGTCATTCCCACTCTCTCTCTTTTTTGCCTGCTTTGATTCAACTTCCATTTGCCACTTCCTACATTTCCCAGAATACATTCAATATTGATAGAATGAAGTTTGAACACGCAGATGAGGCTGGTAAAGACTTCAGTAACAACATGTGCAAGTCTTTGCATGCATGTGCAAGACCTCTAGCTTCTCCTCTGTATTATACCAGTAACTTTAAGGGTGTTATATTGAGAAAGGGGAAGGCCTCAGAAGACTTTCCATGAAATAATCAAACCCCTGACATGGCTAGTCTGGTACCTTTATCAGACAAGAGACTAGCCTGAAGGAAATGGTCTAATTCCCCTGACCCCTGCCAAAGGTTCCCTGGGCAGCAGAGGAGGCAGCACTGGCTGCAGCAGACTGGAAGGTCCGGTTGGTCAGGACTCCTTGGGAGAACTCCTGCTGGGCCTTGGAGAAGCTGGCACCTGTCCGTCTGTACTTAGAATGCACCTGAGGAAATGAGAAAAGGGACAGGGGCCTCATTTATAAACGTGGCGTATGCTCCAAACAGGACCTGAAAGTGGCATACGTCACTTTCCACGCAAAGGTTGTGATTTATAAAAACAAACAAACTCTGGTCTTTCCGCACAAACATTTTGGAGACGGGGGAAACTGGTGGCACAGGTGGTGAGGTGGTGAACTGAAGTCAGACTGTAAAAATGTAGTGTGACAAGAACGATTCTGTTTTTATTATCGTCCTTCACATGTTTAATTTCAACCCATACCTCACATTAGATCCATGTTATCACAATGACTTATTTCAATGGCATTATTTTGCATTAGCACTGAGTAATTGTTTCATAAACACCAAAAGAATCAAAAGTCCTTCTCTATATTTAATCACCATCGTCTCAGCATCATATTGTCCACTCCCAGAGCACAGGAGGGGGAGAGGACGGCGCAGTTGCATGGAATAAAGCATCCAATCCGCATAACAACTACATATTTTCATTAAAAAAATGTGAACATATGATCGAGAGTCAATCAAATCTCAAAGTCTGTTATCAGTCCCACTTATGTTGTTTATCACAAAAACTGGCATAAAGAAAAGTGTCATATTAGTTCATTCTTCAGAATGTATTTCAGGGTGGAGGACAGCCTACCACTAACTGATTCTGCTAATTATTGAAAACTTTATCAATCAGTCTAATTGCTGTAAATGTATAAATACGGTGGTGAGCTGCGTGCATAATGCTGCACCATGGCACTGCTGGAGGGCTACGCCAAAGGGAGAACAAAGAGGGGGACGGTCTTCAGCTATCTGGCCCATGATGATGACTGGATAATAACTGGTTTCAGATTCCCTAGAGCTGTGCTCTTTGAACTATGTGCCGAACCGGGTCCAGCATTAGAGAGGGCAGCGCACCCAAACCAAGCCATCAGGTTCTGGCACCGTGCGCTCTGTGCCACTGACCCGTTGCCTCCAAACAGCGTGTTGTTTCAGACCTCCACCTCTCTGTGGGCTTCTTTCTCCATCTCTGACAAATTTCTTTTATCGCTCTTTTCACACCTGCAGCCAATATTCACAACGATAACAGACGTGAGGGACGTGAAGCCGATTCAGGTGCGCACACTTGTAGGAACTCTGTGATTTATAAAGGGAAGTTTGCTTACAGATGTGCGTATGCAGGGTTTTATAAATGAGAGTATTTTTTGGCACACGCAAACGTTGGCTTTTGAGTGTATGTACACTTTTAGTAAGGATCCTACGCACAGTTTTATAAATGAGGCCCCAGAGCTTTATAAATTAGACCGGATGATGAATCACATATGTCACTGGAAACTTTGTTAGCTTTCACTGTTAACCTGAGCATTGGTGAATTTTCAAAGTGAGGCTCTCCTGAGTGAACTGAGAAATTGTGTTTACAAGATTTTTTTCTCCAGGGTTTTGGAACACTTCCAGATCGTTATTTTTGGCAGTTTCAAAAGTTTTCACTGTTTTCTCATCAACTACAGTACTTAACAAATGGTGCTGGTTGTCATCAGTATGTGTATTTTGATATAGATTTGGGTCAAGATCCACATCAGAATGTTTGAAACAAGTTTCTGGATTAAAGTAACACATTTTTTAGGATTGTGCAGGCTCTGCTGACATATCTGTTCTCTGACTGCTTTCTAGTTGATTGACACAGCAACAACAAAAGTTTGCAGAAAACATGACAAATGAGGGACGACAGTAAGTGGTCCTCAAGACCCAACACAGCGTCTTAACACTGAAATGTCTTAATGTGTTTGTCTTAAGGTGCAACTGTCCTCAAAAAAGCCAGGAAACACAGTTAATTTTCTACTGGGTAAATGGTCCCAACTCTCATTTATTTACTGTTCTGTAAAGACTGTGTTGACTATTTCCAAATGAATTATTTATAGGCTCAACTTCCTGACCTGCCTCTGTATATTTCTGAACCTATATGTTTATTCAGCAGTTTTTAAGTCTCCATATTTCCTGTGACGCCTCCTTCCTTACAGCTGCTATTCCAAGTTTTTGTCGTCACCATTTTTAGTTTCTCTCATTATATTTCTCCCTTTGATCTGTTGCAGCCGACTGAGTTGAAGTAAGAATAGACAACATGAAGTTACTGTGAATACCTATATTTATATATGTATGCCCCACCATGTTTGACTTTATTTTGAGCAACTTCAATCAATGAAAAGGGGCTAATCTATTTAATTCTACTGCAAACACACTGTATGTATAGACTGCAATTTATGTTGTAAAAATTACTGAAATTGCTGGTTGATCCTCAGATTATCTGTAATGTACAAACTTTGAAATTGCTCAGTATTTCCTGTTGTGAAGAGAAGCTGTAAAACATTACATTAGCATACCATTTTCAGTAGGATGACAGCCAGCACAGCATTCACGGTGAAAAAGCCGGCGACTACCATCATGACCACAGCCACAGCCAAGTTTGTGTTGATCATGCTGATCGATGAGATCCACCCACTGCCAACAACAGAGACATCCAATCAAATAACCATACTTCATGTCACATATTCTCCACAGTGTCTACTGTACGGCACATGACAGAATTTACTGGCATGATGAAAATTAACCTGCCCTAGCGACCAATGGAAAAGCATGAACTTTGGAAAAAGTGAGTGATGGAAAGTAGAAAAGTCTAAGATATATTATATAGATATAGAAAAGAAACCCAAAGAGAAAAGGTCCACACACTTACAAAACAGCAACCCAGACAAGTTAGGGCAGCAGGAATCTGTCAAAGAGATGCAAGAGAGAAGATACAGAGCAAGAATATACACACACACAAACATATAGATGTGAATGAAGAAACACACTGACCCATGCATACCCATATTTACTATGCAGCTGACCCAAGCGGAGTGCACAGACTCAAATTAACTTAGAAATATAGAAATCTATTGCAGCAATGAACAACTGGCTCATGCATTTATATCACTCCTTCAGACCTTCACCAAACAAGAAGATTATTAGTCAGTCAAATAGGTCCTCACTAACCTGTTTCCCCAGTGGGGGATGCCCACAGTCTGGATAATGTACACTGCCACTTGGAAGAAGAAGACAAAAAAGAAGAAGAAGAAGCTGAAGGAGCTATCAGACCTGGAGAATAAAAACAGACAGTGCAAAGGATATGTTATTTAGATAATAAACATGGTAGATAACAGATGGTACACTCATTTGAAGACCCCCAATTTAAGACTTGTGTACACATGTCTGAAAATTAAATATAGTGGAGGTTTCTCATAGGCCAGGAGGCAAAACTCTATATCTTTAGAGAAATTCATTTTGAAGATTTGACTTCATTTATATTATTCTCAAAATAGTCCTGGAGTCTTTTTTTTGCAATGGATAAAGCATTTGCTAATATTCTTATGTCTTATATCTTCCTCAAAGCACAAGTGGGGAATGAAATTGTTTAAACTTTTATGAAAGTTAAAAAAAAAAGTATTTATTTCTACTGCTAGTTCAATTTAAATGTTCCTTCCAGTCCTGTATGTAATGCAAAGGAAAGAAAACAAAAACAACATTTCATCTTCATCATCACAAAGTTGGTGAAAGCGTGCTACCTGAAGGCTCTGTAGACAGGCCTGTACCAACAGACAAAGGACACAGGGGTGAAGAGGATGAACCAGAGAATGGACAGACCGAAGTCCACCCCATACTGACTGCCTGCAGTGAAGTAAGCCAGGCAGGCCAGCACGTTGAGGAAGAGAGTGGCACTATGGACTGGAGAGACACACAGCACACAGGAAACCAATGAACCAAGCCTGAGAGTGGTGGGATATTAACAAACATAAAACACTTCAACTTGAGTGACCCTGGTCCACCTCCAGCTCAAAAGCATCAACAGAGCAGGAAGTGATGATTTGTTCATCTGCATATATCTCATTTTAAGTTCTAAAAGGAAAATAACTTGTTCACTTATAAAACCAGATGTAAACCATACTATCCTACAGATCCATGACTTTCCTATTCACAAACAATCCAGTTTGTTGTATTGAGGAAAGACTGCGTGCAGATGTACATACACATCCAGAGGTAGTACATTCTCTTGCAGATCTTGCGGTACTCCTCAGGGATTTCTTCCTCAAAGTCCTGGTAGAAGCACGGCCTCACAGGGGAGAAGCTGGGAAGAGGTGGCCAGTTGTTCTCCTTAGCTAACAAACAAAGATTTCACATGATTGTTCTGTTTTCTGTTATGCAGCAACGATTTTTAAGAGTTCACACATACCACATATGTAACATGATGCTTAGAACTGCAGCGTCTTACCTCCAGTGTTCGCTCTGCCTGCGCTCCTGTTCTGGAGCTCCTGCTCCTTCCGCTCCAGCTCAGCTGCTTTCCTCTCCAGCTCCTCCTGCTGTTTGATCAGGTTGGCCTGGGCAGCAGCTGCAGTGGCCTGAGTGAAATGAGTGAGTGAATGGAGGAGTGAGTGAGTGGAAGACCAAATTTCATCCCGATTTTCAGATCAGAACTGCTGACACAGTACTATTAGAGTTAACAGTAGCACTGAAAGTGAAAGTGTGATAGCAGTTACTTCTTCTTAATACCTGAGAGAGTAGATTGTATGTGGCATGTCTTGTAAAATGTTAGAATATTATAATTATTATGATGACAAAGAGAAATCAAACCACATATTGATAGTGGTGCATGTGCTGGACAATAGGTGACAGGCTATTGTACCGAATAGCACTTTCAACTATAAGTTTTGTAAATTAGATAAACTACATATAAATATATTTGGAGACAATTCTAGGATCAAAATAATGTGAACTTATTTGACATACTTATCATATGTCTTTTACTTTACAAGCCTTTATGATTTTCTCAATTCTAAAATGTTGATGTTTGGCTCAATAATCAATGAATGTGTGGATCGCCACTGTGTTCGAACACATTCTCTCTTCATTAACTTAGTCAAAACAGTTCTATATTGCCATTATCCCGATTGATTACTTTGAACATTTACAGCCACAGTCAGCCCCCACAGGTTAGTTCATCTCAACTGAAATATAAAATAGCTGCAATGTGACTCCACTCCTACTTATTTCATTTCCTTCATTTATAAATGTACATGTCTGTTTCTGACTCACTTGTGCACTCTGCTCCACAGAGGTCTGTAGGACAGCAGGTTGAGAGGCTGCAGAGATGGGGATGGTTGTGCCAGTGTGGTTTCCCTGTTAAACAATGGATTCAATCTGGTTTGTTAAATGACGTATCATAAATCACATCTATGGAAATATAACAGACTGGGGCCAACTAGGCATGGGCCAGAGCCTTTATTTTGAAAGCTTATTTCTTGATGTTAAATCAGTCAGACTACTGTAAACAGATGGAAAATGACTACAAGGAGCCCCAAGGAGTGACAACAAACAAATAACATGTCCAAATTGAGACACAAAACAAACACTGAGAGACACAAAATGACCACAGAGAGATACCAAACGACTACACATTATTATTTGCAGTCATTTTGTGCCTCTTTCAGTTTTGTTGTTCATATTTATGTAGAAAGAGTGTGTGTCTGTGCCCAGAGGCTCACTGTCTCATAATCTGTCTATCATCAGAGTGTCAAAAACAGAGGAGCGAACCATGCCAGTTGCAGAGAATGGGTTGAACTCCCCAACGTGTTCAGTGGCCCCGCTGGTGGCTTGTGTGACTGAGGCATCCTGAAAAGAAACCAAGACGTAACTTAGTATTATGGTGTATTATTTGGTGCTGCTTTGTGTGGAGTCCAGTCTCCCCAAGAGAGAAGCAAACCAGTCCAGGAAGAGCACCTGAAAGCAGCACTGCATTAACTATTAATGGACTCTTGATTCTGGATCACACTTGTCTCAGTTAAAACACATTTCTTTTTAAGTTTGCATAAGCATATAGGTTTTTTATTTTAAGTAAATATGTGGCGAGGACGTCTTCACCTGAACATTAACATGACAGCCTGGAGCTGTTTAGTCGATACACCGAAAAGAACATGTCACCACCTAACGAGGACCCTCTCAGCGTACCAAGTCCACCATTAAATCCCATAGTGAACCCTTTAGCCTCAGTTAACACAACCAGTCTCATTGTATTTATCAATGGCGCACTAAAGGAGTCGCGGATGATGGTTACACAGCAGCAGGCACCTGCTCGTGGATAAGCTCACCTGTACAGGTAAGTTAACAACCGTCGTACAGCGTATATACATTGTGTAACAGATAATAGTTAAATACAGCCTCACATTACACTTCAACGTGTCATACTTGATAAAAAGGGCGAATCTTTAGCCAGGAAATACTGAGGCCAAACCCAGCAACCAACCAAACAGGTTTTTGTTGAAGCACTATCCTTGGTATTCACTTTACACGAAAAACCCACTCAAAACTCAGTTCGAAGACGTAAACCGAAACAAGAGTCTCACCTGGAAGGGGTTGACGTCCACCGGGTCGACGAAGGGGTTGTTGTCAAATCCCGACATCGTGGAGAAAAGTTAACCTGGAGTGAAATAAACAGAACGACAGCTCCGTCTCCCAGACGGCGGCGGTGGCT